>JAQGAU010001367.1:0-19637 GCA_034698045.1 Paramacrobiotus richtersi | reverse complement strand
TACAATACGCATCCCGGTGCGTTTAGTTCCTAATAGGGATGTGCCAATCTGATGCAGTCCGGTCTTAAAGGGTTAAAAAGAGTGCTGAATTTGACAGCTGTACTCTGTACCGCTGCTGCAAACTTATCTAGGTTGTCGCTCGTTAACCTTACGCTTTCGACGTGTTTCGATTACACTCGTATGTACACGGGAATGCAGGAATGAAATTTTGTATCAAACACCTGAAGTTAGTAACAATTTACGGTGACACTTCCATCTACATAAAACCGAGTGCAACTTCTGTTACATTTGCAAGATGATCGTTGATCGCTACAGCCGGAAATTCTGCAGACTGTCAGGATTGGCTATGACAGTGTGAACAAATAGCATAGGCAAACCCAGTAAGGGACCAAAAACATTTGTTCGATTGGCATTGAATTGAATGCATGTGCAAGGGAGAGCAGTATAATATTAATAGTATTTATAACGGCACTGCTTGAGTTGTGGCAATGCTCAAGAATATTGCGAAAAATCTTATCACGGACACCGTTCCTGCTCTATGTATTATGCAAAGCTTCACGAGATCTCAGTAGAAATTTGTTACTCGCAATGTTGTTCCCGGTGGTAACCGTTAAGGAAATCTCATTATATATCCCAAGGCATTTCCCCAGTAATTACTTCCTCTAATCTTCACCGTAATGAGAGAGGCTGCGAAAAATGTTGCCACTGCCACAGATCACCTGTCAGTGAAATTTCTGTGCTTTCGCGTTAATTACATCCACAGGTTCGTTTTTACTGAACTGAACGCACGAAAGGTTCTTTTTTACGATGAATATCAGCAACTCTACTGAGTCAGGAGTTTCGATGAGTTTGGGCCTGTACGATGCGGCTGAAATATTAAATCTAATCTTAGCTGTGCTTTTTAACGGTACAGTGTTAATCTTGATATTGCACCAGAGTCGCGAAATCGCCAAGAATCCATTTCTGATATATGTGTTAAACCTCGTTATCTCTAATTTAATTTTTATTATCTCGTACTCCCCGATTGACCTGCTTATCGATGACTTTACCGACTTTAGCACATGGAGGCATGGACTAAGTATCTGCTCGTTTTACCTATACGGGCAATATTGTTTGGGAAACATTAGTATACTGGGTCATCTCCTGATTGTCGTCAATCGCATATGGGCGATCACATTCCCGATTCATTACAAACACAATCACAACATCAAAATCGCAACAGTGCTGTGCGTTACTTCATGGATCGTCCTCCATCTTATCACAGTTCCGGGAATTCTGTTTAACGAATCCAAGCTACGCGCTTCGAATATGCAAAAAGGCTGCATTGTATACACAGCGAGCAGCATCATATTGAAAGCTTGGAATTCTGTTGTGCAGATGATACTCGTCTTTAGTGAACTAATTATGCTTGCGGGATGTCCTTATATCTTGAGAAAGAAGAGCCAGGGTCGTCGGTTTATCACCAAGGTTTCCCCACCTACGCTTACAAGCAATAACAGCAGTACCGTAAACAACTGTAAGTGTTGAAGATTTACACTAGCTTTCACTAAAATCCGCGATATAATAAGGCAACAGTGATGTTTTGACTTGTAGCACCGAATCGGCAAAGCAGAAGAGTCCTGGATACCCGCGACAACGAGGCTTCGTGGCTTTTGCTGCTACTCACACTGTCGGTTTTCCTGTTCTGGACACCTAACTTGATTTGGTATATTATGCTGAACTTCTCAACAGCTTATGATTCTATTATTACTCAAGTGATTAACCTGATATCCAGTTTTCAGACTGTTGTTGATCCTATTGTCTTTACCTTAACCTTTCACAATCTTCGGAAGTATGTTACTTTTCGTTGTATTTCATCCGCTCGCGTGTTTTCGTAATGATGTTTATACAGATTCCCGAAATAGGTTCTGCTACAGTTTGGCCTGACGGTTTTTAGTTCGGTTTCTCTGCCCTCTGTTTTTTGTTTAGCCGACGATGTTGAATATGAATGCGCCTGTAGACGAAAACATAACAGCAGCAAAAAGGTTTTACTGGGACTGGTGCTATTGTAGCAACACGCTTCTCGTTATTTTGTTCGACTGTTGCACACATACAATTTAACATGTTATAAGAGTCCAAAGGTCACACTGCATACAGAAGCTATTTTTATTGCCGAGACAGTAAGGATCAGTTCGTGAATTTTTAATTACCATGTTGAAGATCACCCCATGGCAGATACACCCGCACGTCAGCACGAGACATGCTAATTTTATCGGCATACGGCAATGGAACGGCTTAAGGCGGATCGAGCAGCTCGATTCGGGCAAACAATAATCTTGTTATGCGTTAATTTTTAGCACAGTAATAGTGGAAGAAGATCACACGATTCTTAATGGTTCTGCAAAAGAAGGAAACAATTTTGTACCACAAACCATCCACTTGATCATTTAAACACACCAGGAGAATGACCTTTGCATCTCGTAAGCCGTTTAATAGCTAAACAAACGTGATTCCTGCGATAAACAGAAGGCTATGAATCCTATGATTGGCTTCAAGTTTCTTCTTAAGTATGTGCATTATTACAGTCACGTTATCCGCTTGTTCATTATTATTAAGGCGGCTAACCAATAACATGCAAACATAGCTCACTATTCTTGGCGATCGATTGGTTTATTTATGGGTTTAAGCACGCGACTACAGGTGGATCGAAAACATCAATCAAGTCTAGTCAATAAGTACCCTTCAGCTTCGTTCCATCTCTGACAGATTTGCAACAATAACAGTGATCAATGACAAATTTCTTAGCGGCTAACCGCACATCCTGCAGACACACCGCAAACAAAACCGGATCAATAATAGCCTGCACGGGATACAGCGCCCAGAACAGTTTACGCACCCAGTCCGGAGGGAAATGTCCGGTCAACAGAATTATAGTGGCCGACAGGTTATTCGGCAGCCAGCAGACCATGACACTGACAGTCATCGCTGTCAGTACAACAAATCCACGATCCACCTCTATTCTCTTGGATCGCGATGTGTTGTGACTTTTTATGGAGACAGACGGCGCAATATCGCGTCTTTCTAGTCCCATTTTGATTTTCTTGTACAAGAAGACCGGGTATGATCCAACAAGAAACAAAGTTGGGACATGGTAGACTAAGACCAGCGTAACAATCGCCCAGGCATGGTTTGCCGAGTTATCCAAGTTACACCCATCGTCATCCAGTTTGAACCGCATAGCTTCGAGAATCAGTGGCGGTAGGGTGATCACATGGATAAACGTCCACATCGAAAGACACACAACAACAGCGACTGTTTTCGAATGATATTGACGGTAGGAGAACGGATGAAGAACCGCCCATAATCGGTTTAATGCTATCAAGAAATGGGACATGTTTGTCCCACCGGTAAACACGAAGTTTCCATACATTAATACAATGCAAGCGGATGGACCTAACCACCATGACATGTACCAGTCGCTGAGGATCTGCAGGACATTAACGAAGACATCGTAGCACAGGATGTTGGAGATTAGGAGGCTGATTACGTATATGTTGAATGGTGTGTGGAGATGCCGATTAAACAGCAATAATGTTGCGATAAAGCCATTGGTCATGAGTACGCAGATTAACGATATGATATCAATGGAGACATAAAAATTACTGTTTTGCTTCGTATCGAGAACAAGATTGTCGGTGTCATTGCCGGTAGTGTTAACGGTCATGACGATTCGGCCAATTATCACGGTTCGGTTGCTGCGATCCATGGTGACCTAATAGCAAAAAACTTCTTGTAGGAAAACAGTGGAAGCTGCAATACGGCACCGTTAATATCCGGATGTTCCTCTGCAGTTGTTTGCTTGGTCTCACAAGGGATCCGTGCTCAAGTGTGTGTTTTAGCGCATTATGCATACCGGGAACATTTTATTAAACAAGTTCAGGCGATATGCATCCGAACACTTGTACATAGACTAGTGTTGTTTTTTCAACAGGTCTATGCACTACGTCCGGATGAACGGCACTTATGGCCAACAGCCATGGAAGAGAAAACTACGTCGATTTCACTGCACCTCATATAACTCCTTGGGGAATGAAACTACATGAATTTATTTGACATGTTGTAAAAGAAAACTAGCTATGGAAACAACCAGATAGACTTGCTTGCTTGCCCCTCTTTGGGTCCGATGGTCAGGCCCGTTCGAAGAGCTTTAAGAAGCACCATGCAGATATATCCCCCACCCGAAAAAATCGCTGTCAGATTGACCTTACGATAGCAATGCAGAAATCGGCAAGCAAACTAGGGGCCTTTGGAAAGGTCCTTTTCAGTCTAAAGAAGAGGTACTATAGCACCTAAATACATTAAAGCGTGATTTTATTCTGACGACACAATCGTTCTGGAATAACTTGGCAAAGGAAAATATGTATTAAATTTTATAATGACCTCGCATGTTCAAAAGCTATGTATGGACCAGGTTGGCTTTGCACACTTATTCATATTCATTTCCTGATCCCATATCGCACTTTCGTCCGTTACTACGGTAATTATAATCTGTTAGAAGATAAATTAAAAAATGGAGAGTGAAGCTAGCGCAACTGGTTTATGTATCCCATCATTCCCATTCCCATGCGACCACTCTTTGCTTTGCAATGCCGTTTAAAAGCGAACGTCTGGGAAGAACATTCATGCTTACTTAACATAGTTTTTTGGCAGTCAACTGAAAATTGTACCATTTTTCAATAAATTTTTATACAATAAAACACCGCAAAATGTTTGTTTGCGGGAGTTAGTGTTGCATGATCAAAGGCTGGAATGGACATCCATATCACACACTAATCTGTATGCAGATTACGAAGAACGAGCGAGCAAAAGCAGCAGCCGAAAGATAATGCCGAAGAATGTGTGCAGTGAATTTAGTTTACCGCGGCGCCTCTGGATTAGTAAAGTGCGTGATGAACCCGAAAGGAAACCTCTGCATGCGACTAACTGTTATCACTTTTCAAACTGGTATCAAACCTGGTATCTTTAGTACCATCGATCGATGCATAGTGCATACTCACTGTAGCGCAAGCCCTTCTTTGATCAGACTTAGTAATAGTGAACATATTTTGTCGTGCATGCGATATCAGCACATACCTGCCAGCAACGCATGGATAATAATATTATGCTTTGCTGTTTATGGTAACGAATAAGAACGTACTGCAACAGATTACTGCTGCAATCGGTTCGACTGTGGCGGTCTATCCATATCCGTATAGCACTACAGAAACAGTACAGTACCGACACGACTCCGTTATCGGTCTGTCGTTTGGATCATCACTGTTTTTCCATGCATATGCTCATTTTTTCTTCAGCTGGATTTTGTATATGCCGAGTCAAGCAAGAACTACAAAGTTGAGAAATGAATCCTAAAAACCAGACTCCGTTACAAGAGATTTGGGGATGGCAAGGAAAAATTAGGACGATTGCCGACAGAGCGAAACATATTCTCGGGAAGGATATTCTAAGTGATGTCACGTTCCGAGTCGTTCCATCAAACGGAAGCGCTGTCGTGGATATAAAAGCACATAAGTATGATGCAGTGAATTACCGACAACAGTACACAATGTGTAGCATGCATGATTTCTATCCCATTGCGTACATTTAGTCTTTTGCGACGGTTCCAGGTTTATATTTGTAAAGGATATACTCATATATGCTTAGACTTGCTGAGTGTAAAAGAACCAATATCCATAATTTATGACTGTTTTCCATGTTTGTGTGTTGGCTTCGGCAGATTTTTACTGGCAATGGGGAGCGAGGTTTTCGAAACGATGTTTTATGGAAGCCTGACCGAAGATACCGGTGTTGTCAAGATACTGGATATCGATCCGGAACCGTTTCGACTCCTACTGAGGTAAATCGTGACGAAGTATTGTGGCGGGTTTTTTACAGATCGTTTCCTTTTTGCATTAGATACATTTATCATGATCAACTCGGTCCGTTCGACAAATCCACTGCTTTTTCAACGTTGTACGCAGCCAAGAAGTATGGTATCCCGATTCTAAAAAATGCTTGTGAAGAGTATCTCAAAACCAGCGTAGCCCCGGATAACTGTTTAGCTTGGTTGGTGCAGGTAAATAAGAAAGGGCGCTGCTGCTGCTCGAATGCTGAATAGGCAAATCTTCTTTTTCGATCTTTCGTAGCAATAACTGTGATAAGTTGTAAAATGCAGACATATCTAGGAATAAAATAGAACATCTAACCTACATTTTTACAAGCATAATATACAGATACGACGGTCAGCAAAATCCTGTGTTTGTTAGTGCGCGCTAGGAAACGCATTACAGTAGTTATTCCTTATGCAGGCGCAGACATACGATGAACCAAACTTGGCAGGCTTTTGCTTGGAAAAGGTTGACCTATGGGGATCTTCAGTACTGCAATCCCCCGATTTTCTGAACATCAGCATTGGTGTCCTTCAACAGATTTTGCGCAGAGACACTTTGAAAGTTAAGGAATTGGAGGTCTGCAATGCTTGCATAAGGTAAACTAGTCTCACCAACTCACCAGTTTGATACTGCTCCCAATCCGCAAACCGAAATTTGTGATAAATTAAACGTGCGAAGCTTCTGGTTTACTAATTTACTTGATTTCTTCAAAAATGCTTGTTTCAGGTGGGCTACGCAACGCTGTGCTCAGAAAAAGATTGCATGTATTGGTCCGAATTTGCGATCTGAACTGAGAGAAGCGCTCTTTCTGATCCGGTTTCCCATAATGACCTCTGAAGAAGTTGCTGCTGGACCTGCAAAAGTAATACGGAAATTTAATTGTGTAATTCGTGCACACATATGTAAATTGTACAAGTACTTATGCTGAATGAATGAGAAACGTGCTCAGAATTCTGCCATATTTAGCCGAATGCTTACGATTCTGTATGTATAGCAAAGTCCGATTCTGGGATTTTTAGCTGGGACTGCTACTCTCCGATGAAGTGAACCGGCTGTTCCAGTTCTGGTTTGCGAATGAAAAGCTGCCTGCAAACTTCATAGTCAGACAAAGGACGCTTAATACAGAAATCAAATTGTCGAGATTCACAGGAGTGAAATATGGATGGACGTACAGAAATGGAAGTCCGGATATAATCGAGTAAAGCTTTGAAAATCTCAAACATCGTACTGTGGCTAGGGAGAACATGGTTGGGCTTTTCCAGATTTTCTGTCTCATCCGGTAACAAAAACGGACATCCGGTAAGAAGCTATGTAGATGCCCTGGTATTTCGACAATGCCTTTAATTATTGGCTAATTCGGCTTCTTTTTTGAAATTCGTGCAGTTATGTAGACTCCCAAGTTCCGACACCATCAGGCTGGTTGCTATTGGGTTGTACGTACAAAACCCGCTGGCTACCGCTAAACGATGCACCGCTGCCATGATAATCAACGCTGACCAGACAAATTTTGGCTATGATAAAAGAAAAATGACAATGGGGATCCATGATTACAGAGGCATGCAAATGCCCAAAACAGACTTACAGGAATTCAGTAATTCATGGACCATCCCGGGTACTGCATCGCAGTCCACGATCTCAAAATTTAAGCTAAACAAGGCAATGCCCATAAAAGAGGGAAACTGGTACACCATGTCCGTTCAAATAGTAGTAAGTTACCGGCCGGATCAGTTTTTAACTACAGAATGCTAATTCTGTGATAAGCAAGAAATACATACAGCGGTACCCGAAAGAGAGATATTGGTTTGCGTATATTGATTCGATATATGATTAATGAGATACTATATTGATTCGGTGTTTCACAGTACCGCGAAATATGCCATTTTAGCTGCCGATTATCGTACTAATTACTCTAACTACAGGGTATGGAGCAGTCCATGTACGGTACGGGTGGGACGGAAAGCGTTGCCGCCAGTGCAGGAAACCGTAACGTCATAGCACATTTTCGCGGTGTGTCCATGATATGCAGTTCATAACCATGTAACCAATCTGGCACAATATTATTTATCAATTATTTTTCAGGACGTCAGGGTCAGGCACAGCTGTATAACTACCAAACTGGCTCTAGTGCATCCGGAGCTACAACTGTTGCTCAAGGCCAAATACCAGAGCTTTATTTTGAATTTGCGGATTAATGCATGTTTCGGCATTCTCCAATGTTGGTAACCTTTCGTGTTCCCTGACTCTGGCATGATTCAGTGGATATGATCAAGCTAGATTTGGTTAGACGTTTCTGAATTTGGCAAACAATTAAACAAAATGAAGCAAGCAATATAGTTCTGGTCGATCAAAACTCTTTACGTTTATTACACTGAAACAAAGTGTTCAACAACACCGGTTTTCCAGTTTAAAAAACAGTTCTCCATTGTTCTAAGAGCGTAAATTCTGTGCGAGCAACATGAAGTTTTTGGACCGCGGTCGTTTACACGTTAATATTGTTATAGTCACATGTTTTGGACAATGGCGACACTATAGACAACCGCTCACAGTCTTCCTGGCAACACGGCATCGATGTCCTCTTATAGTGCGATAAAGCTATGTTTCAGATGGCGGAAAGCAAATATATACCTTAGGAATTTAAATTCCATTACGTAAGCTATGACACTGAGGGACTAGTATACCAAATACTGATCCCAAGGCAGGCTCGTGGTATGCACTCTGGGAATCCAAAACTCCCAGCTTCTAGATGTGATCCGCTATCGCTAAGTTATGGACAGGCTTTCAACAGTGGGTACTGGCACCTGACTTGCTAATCAGGTTTCTGTAAATTATTCCGACACTCTGGAACACGTTTCTAGCAAAGGTCACCTTCACGGCTTCACCCATTATCTGATTTTCGCCGGCGTTGAACTATATGCCATAACGCCATTATACATACGGTCAAGTAACCTTTCCATAGTGCAGTTATTACGAATGTGCTCGTATTCCCTTTGCGGCTTAGCGTTGTGAATCTGGGAACGGAAATAAGCCCCGGTCTGCAAAAGCGAATGCTTTCATTCCCTATTGCCCGCAACAGGGATTGTTACAATATCCCGACCCAATATTTACTAACTGCTTTGCATAAATGATCACAAATATAAGCACAAGGCTATACATGTCACTGGAATTGCATTTAATGAAATGCAGAACTCTAGTCAATATGCAGGTATGTGCAGTGTATACGTGACCAAATAATTCACGATCAAATTAAAGGGCTGATATCAACTATTCCCCTTAGGAAACCGCGATCTTTGTAGATACATTGAACCAACTGTCAAGGCGTATAGAGCACTCTTCCTCATGAAGTTGATTGCCAGGTATCCTTTTCAGATGCGAACATCGCATTCCACTCATACCTTGGTTACACTACCATGCAGAACGATACCTCCGTCGTCGATCTGTCGAGCAAAACCTCTTTATGGATCGAGCTGACCTTGTCCAGTTTGACATTATTCACCAACCTTCCGGTATTAATTATTTTCTTATTGAACAAGCATCTCCAAACACACTTCACGGTGTACATAATTTCCCTCTTAATGTGTAATCTGCTAACGTGCTGCATTGTTGGCAATCCAGTAGAAATGTACAACTACGGTGTTTCCAACAGCTGGACTATGGGAATGTCAGCGTGCATTATCAACATTTACGCTAACTGGGTGACAGCCGGAATGTCGGCCTATTCGTACCTCTTAATTACGGTCAACAGACTATGGGCGATTGTTTCACCTGTATCCTACCGGGAACGTCATACTAAACGATTCGCCGTGGTCGCGTGTGTTTGCGTATTGATCTTTCTTCACCTAATCTCTCTGCCCAATATCTTGTACAATCAATTAACATACTTTCACGGTTCAACGTGCGGATTGGACCAAACGGAACGACATCAAAAGACTTGGGTGTTCGGTAACTTCTTCATAATGTTTGACGTTCCGGTCATCGTTGTCGTTTTAGCATACCCCTTCATTCTGTATAAGACATTGGAACGCCGAATCCGAATTCGGAGTGTCGAAGTCAAGGTCACAGACGCCGGTCAGCATAATTCCAGGGAATCTTCGCGAGCGTTTTTTGCGCTAACTGTCATGACGATCAGTCTTTTGATGTGTTGGGGTCCGAATCAAATCTACTGGACAGTAGATTTCTTTTATCAACTGCAACGCCCCAAATGGGTCTATCTTTTTCTAGGTCAAATGTACACTGCTCAGGCGGTTTTTGATCCAGTAATCTTTGTGATGTGTTTACCAAATGCTCGCGCGTCGCTATTTCGGGTTTTGGACTGCGGTATGCGTAAAGGGCATAAGTAGATAGCCCAGTTTCCTTGTAGGATAACGCCGTAACGAATGAACAGAAGTATTGTTAAAACCCGCGTGAGCGAAAAAAACGGCCCATGCCATAATGTGCGGAAGGATGTTCATGTCGTTCGTTATAACGTACAAAATGTCCGTGTGGTTTACGAAAGACATTTATTGAACCGGAGCAAAGCGCACGCGGATGGCGAAAAACGACGCTTTTTGGTGCTTGCGCGTCGACCACCGCTATTTTCGTTTATCGGCGTTATATACTAAAGAAAACAGCACCTTTGAGTCGAATGCAGTATGCCACCAGCAACTGAATTTATGAATTCCAAAAGACACGTCCGGCATTCGTTTACTGCTGTCTATCCTACGCCGAATGAGGAATCTGTTTAATTTTTTTGATAGATGGGCGAATTGTAATAGGTTACAGCATTAACTGTACTTCTTGTGACATGACACGGTTCGTGCGCTTACTTGTGTTACGCTGCTGTGTTACTTGTGTGCAGTTAACTCTGTGCATTCTCCCTATCCTCCAAAAAAAACCGCTACGGTTTTCCTGTTCTTTCAAAATAATTATGATGCTGGTTGTAACGATTGAATCTGAAATGACAAAATGCCGTATTTCACTGCGTTTTCTTTATAATAAAGAAATCCTACTTTTCAGAACGTTTGTGCGCGTGCATTGTGTTTCATCGCGTCCTACATAAGGATCTTGGATTAAGGTGGATAATTACGAAAAACCTACCGTAAAAGACAATTTTATTCCTGCTGACAAACGGGCCGTTACCCATAAATAACTTGATTCTGTTGCTTCGTGCACATAGGGTCTTACTGCGATCCCGCGAACCATGCACGAGACTCATGCTGTATAAACAACCAGAAACCCAGTGATCTGCACCGAAATACGGTAATCGTAAACTGTTGATTGTTTTCTAGTGCATTTCCTGGTTTTTACTGTTTTGATCGAGCATAATTATTGTTCGAACTCTCACATTGTTCACATTTATTGTTCACATTCAGCTTCTGACACTTCCTTCATACACGTCTGCCAGATAAGAGAATTAGCCATTAGA
Organism: Paramacrobiotus richtersi; assembly: GCA_034698045.1. Taxonomy (NCBI): domain Eukaryota; kingdom Metazoa; phylum Tardigrada; class Eutardigrada; order Parachela; family Macrobiotidae; genus Paramacrobiotus; species Paramacrobiotus richtersi. Next base: position 8,330 of record JAQGAU010001367.1, on the reverse strand, counting down.
GATTGAAATGCCTACTAGTACTGTTATAATAGCGAACACGATTCATAGGTCAGCTCATTGTCGTTTCGAATCAATCATTCCGCATTGTAGATGCGGCAAAACAGAAAGCTGTCAGGCCATCAAACCATCACTATCTTCCCCGGCGTGAAATGCCGATGACCTGACAAATAAGGCTTAAACGGAGAACACAAAGTCAGCAGTTTTACGCTGTCTACGTTCAGACTGATTAATCTGTTGACTGATAAGCAGTTCGCGTTTATGCACCCGTACACACAACAGATAGATAAGGCAGTTTTGATAAGCGGAGTTCTCTTAAAAACCGACTGCGCGTGCCGCGGAATGCAACGCGCGCCGGAAGTGTACAAAGCAGCGTTCAACAGATCTCTAGAACTTCTTTGACTGCCAAACGCCTGCTAAACGGCAACCAGTGGTCATCATGCGGAGCACGTGACCAGATCGCCTCTCTGAATTCCGAAATTCTCGCTGCCACACTGTTGTATCGGATGCATTTCAGTGATTTTTGAGAGGACTGGCTCGAGCCATTTTAACACATCATCAGAGTGGCCACCATCGCGAACTATGCTGTATTTATCTGCGACCAGTTAGGTATGCGCGCTATCAGAAGTTAACCATTCTGCCTGCCGGTCTGCTACACAAATCGCCCTGTTTTCCAAACATCAAGCTGCCGGTATACTTTTGTTCTTACGTAAAGCGAGGACCCTGAATATAATAAAAGGAATCCAAGATTCCAAACTTGACCATGGCTGGAGACAACAGTGATGAAATGCTCTGGGGCTGGCAGAGCAAGATAAGGAACAGCGCTGAGCGTGACAAACACGTTCTGGAAACGGATTTCCATAGCGATATCACATTTCGCGTTGGGCCAAAGGATGGAGAAACCGTCGACATCAAAGCGCACAAGTACGATCTGTTTTTGTTATCATGCTACCTGGTTGATGGTCTTATGGATTCGCTGGGTCAATGGCCCGCTAATCGCTCAAATAACAGACAAAAAGTCATTATCGCTGACAGTGCCTGTAAAAAGTGTCTTTCACTGTTTTATTAGACTGCTCCTGGCAACGGAAAGTACGATTTTCGAAACCATGTTTTTTGGGCCCCTTGCGGAAACCAAGAGCATCATTCCGATTACCGATATCGATCCGGAAGCATTCAGGATTCTCTTGAGGTCTGTGATACTGTGTTGTTACTGCGCATTTGCACCGATTGTGAAGTGGGCGTTTATGGCAGGTATCTTTATCAAAAGGAGGTTGGACCATTCAAAAACACCACTGCATTTCCTGCACTGTATGCAGCGAAGAAATATGGCTTGCCAATTTTGAAGGATGCATGTGAGAGATATCTGCGAGCCAACGTGACAAATGACAACTGCTTTGCTTGGTTTGTTCAGGTACTACAATTCCGCACGCGTAATGCATTGAAACAACACATGTGAGATTCAGTAATCGCATACTCGCATGGTGCACTAACATTTTTCTGAGCCAAATAGTAAAGCTTTACCACGGTTTCCATAGGCAGACATGTATGATGAGCCAACGTTGGCTGCGTTTTTCCTCTCAAGAATCGATTCCCAAGGACCATTGGTTCTGGCGTCGGCGACCTTCTTAGAAGTAGACAACGGAACTCTGGCGGCGATCTTGTCGCGGGATTCGTTGAAGGTCCGGGAAGTGGATGTGTATAATGCTGTAGTCCGGTAAGAGTTACTAACACAACCAGTTTAGCTATCGTAAAAAGGAAAGCTCGCTATGAGCAGCACTGACTTAAACTGACAAAAGAGTCGAAACCGTTTTTCTTTTTAAATTTTGAGAAACTAAAATTTGTAGTTTATGCAAGCTGGAGTGATTCAGAAGACAATCCTGCAACATGTGCAAAGCTTGATCTTACCATATAAGCGAGAAGAAGTGCTGTGCAATGCAAAGGCATTGTTTAAGCGTTACTCTTCCAGATGGGCGAGACACGACTGCGCAGAAGAGGGGATCGATGACAGCGGTGTAAATTTGCGTGCCGCGCTGGGGAAGGCGTTGTTCGCCGTCCGATTCCCTATTATGACGTCCGAGGAAGTTACGTTAGGACCAGTCAAAGTATTTGAACGCAGATTAAATGAGAATTTAGTGCGTGCCCATGTTTGAACACAGCTAAGCTACGCTCGATCTGGGCAGAAAAAGGGCACACAGAGCCCAGAACATACAGCTGTGCTTTTCTCAGATGGTTTATTTCTAGCTGGGCCTGCTGCTCGATGAAGAAATTGAACAGTTGCGATGTTGGTCTGCCAATGAAACACTGCTAGCAAATTTCAATACCACAAGAAGGCACGTATCGGCGGACCTGAACATTGCAAGATTTGGTGACAGACAGGACGGATTCACATATGTAGCAGGCAGATCGAATGGAATACAGTAAGATAACCTAGATTTATACAGAATGTTACTGCGGACTGAGTGTTAACCCCGCACTACCCGGTGCAGAAAATGAACATATGTAGTGGAATCATGGAATGTTCGGACCGCGTAAAAAGTGGTATCTGATGTATTTCACTAGTATCCCGTCAGTCAGTGATTTAACACTAGAAGTGGCGGAAATGCCTTTCGGCTGTCGCAGAAAACATTTTATTCTGCCAGGTATAGATTTTGTTGCATCTTTCAGGCTTTGTATCACATCTATGACGGACAAAATGAGCCGGAATGTGGTAAATTTCTTCCTTTCATCGCACACGTGTCCTTTTTCATGCTGTTTATTTCCATAGGATTCAGCGTCTATCCGTCTAGCCGCTATTGGGTTCTATCTGTCCAGCGTCTTTCCAGCTCCAAGCGTGCCCCAATACCAGACATACGATCAATACTGTCATAGATGCGGAGTCACCTCCAAAGTTTCGCGTGAGGTGCCCAGCGCTGCACAGCCGTCACCCACCATAACCCTGAAGATGTACATCGTGGAAGGAGCACACCAAAGGGAACTAGAAGAGTACCGCCAGACGCTCCGGCCTCCAGGCGGTTACACGGGAGACCGTGTTCAAAAGATGACTCTGAGCAATCCCGTTCCACTGGCACTGTATCAACGCTACACTATATCGGCTGATATTACGGTAAAGCTCCGAAATCAGCACCAATGCACCATAACCATAAAACGCTTGACAAGTACTAGGCACTTAGAGGGAAAATTGGTTTTTGAAATGTGCGAGCCTTGCGGTAATCCATTGTTATAGGGGGTCCAGAAATCTTATTTCGGTACGGAGGGAAGGGGCAGAGTCACAATGCCAACTTCATCGGGAGACCTTCATGTTACAGTACAGTTCTCCTCGGTTTCGGAAGGTGCGCGTATATGGGTTTCATTGCTTTCACATGCCAATTAAGAATAATGATTCAAATTGCTTTTAGCTAACGGATATCATCCTTCTGGAGAAATATCGGTTTCATACGGCCAACTTCCGGAATTTTATTTTGAGGTTATTGGATGATCGAAATGGAGGAAATGTGTGCAACCGTCCAACTTCTTCCAGTTACGCGATAATGTACCTGTTGCCTAGACGAGACGGTAGCCTTCTTTTGCATTGTTTAAAGTTGAATTCTGTAACTTTTTCCAAATGGATAAATCTTTGTCGCCTCCGTGACCCGGTCTTATTTTTGTGAGATGGCAGTGCACCAGTCGCTTTGCGCAATATATCCGTGACCATTTAATTATGGCTGTTGAATTTTGCTTTTGTTAAGTAATTGCTAAGTGGCAAACTGGGGGACAGCAGAACGATGCTAGCGCTTGTAACGAAAACGTAACGGCGCACGAAACGAGACTCGAACAGTACAAAGTTGCATTAGAGAAAACGAGTCCGTATAACTCGTTCGCAGCAGACAAAGCAGGAAGTCTTTTGATGGAAAAGCGAAGTGTAACGGTTGATTATAATTAGGTTGCTTACTGTATATATGATACTTACGCTTTAGCGTTTGACCATTGCCGACAAAAAAATAATCGCTTCCGAATCCTACATTCTGGGGCGGGCGGTGGCACGCCACCCCCCTATCTTTGGCTAACCTCGAGCCGCCTCTGAACGCACACATCAGTATGGCATTCTCGCAGGCTGAAGAGCCATTTCTTGCTGTCGTCTGTAATTCTTCCGAAGTTCCTCGTATTCTCTGAATAAAATCCTTCGCAAGCGCTCTTTCGGAACTTGTGGTTATCTAAGACCAATTAGGTATCCGCGTGATCTCTAACAGCACATTGGTATTCGTACTATTCCATCTGTGATCTGTTGAAAGCTTGAACAAACCGCTTTTTCAATATCTAGGCTTTTCGGTGTCGTTTTCGTTGTGAACGAACCCAGACGTACAGTTTCCTCGCTGGAACAGCGGAAAAGGATCGAAATTGTACCATGACTGACACTAACGATGGAATGGTGTGGGGCTGGCAGAGCAAAATCAAGACCATCGCCGAACGAGGCAAACATCTTCTGGGGACGGATATCCTGAGCGATATTACATTCCGCGTTGGACCAAAGGATGGAGAGATCGTCGACATCAAAGCACATAAGTAAGAGCTGTTTTTGCTGTTAAGCTTTGTCCAGTTTTCTGTTAACCAAAGTCTTAAATGTTTTCTCATTTCTTTTCCACCACTAACATCGCTAGCTTCCTTATTATAGAGAACACTAATAAACGAAGTACCGTTTCCGTGTTCTTGTATTCTTGCCCACTAATAACCGTTCATAAATCATTGTGAAAAGAAAACAACATTCTCTCTTACGACCTTATTTTTGTCGATTAAAACTAGAAGTTTTAGAATGACACAGATGTTTACTAAATCACGTCTAAAATCTAAATGGTTACCTGAGATTTCACAAAAAATGGAAAATTTCGATAGGAACGTTTCCCCGTACGACTCGGTACGAGTAGTTTCCTCGTACATTTTCCTGATTAACAGAATTTACGTTGTGCTGGTTCTCCGCAACTATTTCTGCCAGTTATTGTAATCCCGGTTCTTGGCTAATAATTTTATATTGTGGACAATTTTAATATGGAAATAATATTATGTCGGTTTTTCCATTGGTTATCCGACATGTTCTTCGTTAGGTTTCTCCTGGCAATGGGAAGTACGGTTTTCGAAACCATGTTTTACGGCAATCTTCCGGAAATCACGAGCATCATTCCAATCACCGACATCGACCCACAGTCATTTAGGATTCTCTTACGGTTTGAAATGTTTTGTTAAACTTATAGCATATTTTGTACAGTTCCGCATTCAGCCGTTCACTGTTCGTCTGTAAAACTTAAAAGTAGTTTAATGGTTTGGTGTGGTTGACAGGTACATTTACCACGATCAAATCGGGCCATTGGATGATAACACCGCATTTCCGACGCTGTACGCAGCCAAGAAGTATGGTCTGCCGATTCTGCAGGATGCTTGCGAGGGATACGTTCGAGCTAACGTTACCATCCACAACTGCCTTGCTTGGTTTGTTCAGGTACTCGGATGGTGCATTTTTAAACTTTCAAATCAGGCAAAATGTGCGAATGTAAATGGTCAATGCAGTTAATCCATCATTTCAGTCCACACGTTCTGACAACTGCATGTGACAGAATCTGACTGACTACAGGCGCATACGTAAGCTTTTCCGAGTTAATTTTTTTAGACCACTCTACATTGGTTAGTTCTGTAAAGCACCCACATGTTACAAAACAGTGCGTTTCTCGTATTATTCGTGTAAATTATGACGTGTACAGGCCAAGATGTACGACGAACCAAAGCTGGCCGAGTTTCTCCTTTTAACAATCGACTGTCAAGGACCGTTGTTGTTGGAGTCGGCAGACTTCTTGGAAGTGGACATGGGAATTCTGAAGGAACTTTTATCGCGGGATTCGTTGAAAGTCAGGGAAGTGGATGTGTACAACGCGGCACTCAAGTAAGACTTTAGATTTCCACTGCAATGAAGTTTGTTTGCTAAATATAACAAAGAAACATGGAAAATAACTTCGGTTTTTTCCTTCAGTTTATGCGGTAAAAAGTTAGAATATTTGCTTTCGTTAGCAGTCCGGGCCAAACAAAAACTGTAACTGACATTATTAGTTAACAACATCAAGAATACATAACTGCAATGGAAAAGACATTGCTAGCCACTGGCATTTCAGATGGGCCGTCCACCGCTGCGCGCGCGAACAGATTGATGGCACGGGTGCAAATTTGCGAGCGGTGCTGGAGGACGCTCTGTTCCTAATAAGATTTCCTATCATGACATCCCAGGAGGTTGCATCGGGACCAGCTAAGGTACCTGTACGCTACTTATAAAACATATAAAACATGATTTATGCCCGGTGTACGTATGCGCAGAATTTTAAAGATCAAAACTGGAATAATATAACGATCATTATGAACGTGTACATCTAAGATTGCCGAATAATATAAAAAAATATTTCTGATAATGAGGCTTGTCACCAAACTTGTCATCGAGTAATTTTCTGAAGTTCCATTAATGTCCGGTTGGGGGAAGCCTGGAACATTATACAACTCACAGTACTAGTTGCTGTGATTTTATTATTTTTTTATAGCTGGGGATGCTGCTTGCCGACGAAGTGAACCAGTTGTTTCAGTTTTGGTATGCCAGTGAAACGCTGCCGGGAATGTTCATCAGCACAAGAAGGCTGATATCGGCCGAGCTGCACATTGTGAGGTTCGCTGGTAGACAGGACGGATGGACATACGCAGCGGGAAAACCGAATGGAATTAGGTAAAATTTTTTTACAGCGAGATTGAATGCGTAAAAATCCTTTATTTTTTGTATGTTTTCAGACTGTGTATCACATCTGTGACGGACAAAACGAACCGAAGCGTGGTAAAACCGATCACTTTCTCAGTATTTCCAAACTTGCTGTTTTCATGCTCGGATTTGTCCATAGGATCTTGCCACCATCAATCTTGTGGCTGTTGGGATCTATCTTTCCAGCGAGCGTGAGTTGTCAGCTTTCGTAACAGTGTCTAGCAAGTCGTATAATTTTTCGTTGAATTAGGACCTCTTCATCGATATGGAGCAGTTTGTCCTAACAACTGCTGTCTGTGTAAACAGCCATATAGTCAGCACATTGGGCAACAGTGCCCTAATGGCGCAACTGAATTCCATTGTGCCTGTCCTCCGAAACCGTCGGTCACGATAACCTTGAGGGTGTATATCGAAGAAGGAGCCAACCAACGGGAACTGGAAGAGTTCCGACAGACCGTCTGTCCTCCAGGCGGTCAGACTGGGCATCGTGTACAGAAGATCGCTTTCGACAAGGCCGTGCCACTGAAGATACAACAACGCTATACTGTGTCGGCTGACATTACGGTAAATCCTAAATTCAGCATCAACTGAGAAACGCATAAACCGAATACATTTCGGAGGCGTTAATGTGTAGCTGTACGAGCTGAACAAGAATCCAATGTTGCAGGGAATTGAACATTCTCACTACGGCACGGAGGGATCATGCAGCGTGACAAAGGCCACATCATCGGGAGATCTCAATGTTGCAGTGCAGTTTTCATCAGTTTCACAAGGTACGAATGGCAGTGGCGTTGACTTGAAGTACCCATTGAGAGTACTGACCTGACTCTTTTCCAGGTGACGGAAATCATGCGCCTGGTGTATCTAGTGGAGGACAGCCGTTTGGAATTACAACGGTGGCGCAGGGTCAGCTTCCGGAGTTTTACTTTGAGGTTATTGGATGAGCAAAACGTGGGACATGTTCACAATCTGTTTCATTTCTTCGCTGAAGAACTTTCTTCCTGCTTGTGACAGGCAATTCTAGTAGCTCTCATTTTTAAACAAGTGAAAGTTTGGAACTGTCACTCAACTGTGCCGAAATAAAGTAAACTTTTGTCGCGATTATTGAGTTTTTCGTGATGTGAGTTGGCACGTACACAATCGTTACATTTAATACAATACAAACAATAGTTAGTTGGTTTTGGCTTATGTATCAATGTGATCTACAACTGTTGCCCAGGGTCAGATACCAGAACTTTATTTTGAATTTAAAGAGTGACGCATGTAAAAAGCGTCGATGTGACTTATCTATGACTACGGCATGCTTCTACATTTGGTACACTAACCTGTTACCTGAGCATCTGTTCATCAAAAGCGAAATCGAGTTCTCAACAACACGGTCGGATGGTTCTAAACCAGTTTTAACATTGCTATAAAGCGTTTACCGTGTGTGGCAATAGCATGCAATTATTCACTCGCACTCTGGTGTTACGGAATAACTGAAGTTGTTATGTGTTATGCGATTGTGCGACTTTTCAGCGCATAACCTTTCAGCGCATCACATTTCAGCGCGTAACTTTTCAAAGCGGCGACGTTT
>JAQGAU010001366.1:0-19638 GCA_034698045.1 Paramacrobiotus richtersi | reverse complement strand
CAGTCAGTTATGTGTTGGCTCCAGTGCGAGCAGTATTAATAAACATCTTATTACATGCTACTTTCACATACACCACATGCAGAGAACGAGAAAAAAACAGGCAAGGCCATACTCAATTTGCCTCTTCAGTTCAGGCTTCTGGCTTCATACGTGTCTTACATACTGTTTCGTTTATAACACCATTTGTGACAACAACATCCCACCGGAAGTCCACTCCAGTACTGTACATATGCAAGGATTTTCAGCTATTTCTTTCATATCGTGTGGTACTGGTGTCTACTAATTATATTCCATGGGTTGCCTTTCACTGTGTCAATTTCAGGCTTTCGAGGCAGCTTACGGGGATAGTAAACTGGAAGAACGGATACGATCCTACTGGGCAAGTATGATTCCCGTATTAGTAACCACTGGTCCGATGCCACACAAATGTAAACCCGACGTGGCTTGTCTCACTGCCGTCCTCTTGGAACCCTTGGAGGCCTTCATTATGGGCACGCTGGATTTGGAAAACAAGTTTAATCTGCTTAAGAAGGACGATATCCGCACCTTCCGTTGCAACCGATTGATTCGGAGCGGTGAGGAATATGTTAGCTGTTGGTGAGTCCGCCTCGCCTTTCAACAAGCAACACTGTCGAACGGTTCCATTTGGAAAAGTTCATTCGTTTCATTTGATCTGAGCAGATCGAATCTTGTCTCGTAGACAACTATGTTAAGTCAACCTACATGCTAATGACTTCGAAACTCCATAATCTTCCATGGTTTGCACCGGGAATAATTAAACTATTGCTCTCGTATTTGTAGATTTAGTATAATATTTGGTTATAAGTATTAGACCATAAATCTTCTACAGTAGTTGCAAAAGTGCAAATAATATAGTTTACTTGAAAAGTACATTAAATAAAACAGCTTGTTTCGAAACCTGTCAAACTGACTCGAAAAAGCTTTTCGGAAAAACTCTCATTCAATATAACTGTCTTTCATCACACCATTCTTCTGTTCATGTTGGGCTTATTCTGTATCGTAAAAGGCTTTCCCATGCGTTATGTTTGCTTGAATACGTTCTCATGCCTACCACTTCAGTGCAACACGTTTCAAGCACGACAAATGAGAAAGCAAAGCCAAAAACAAGCTATTTTGCATTGTAGTAACTGCCGAAACCCAGAACTTGGAACCATTATGTGCTCGGAATGCTTCGAGCAGAGTGTCCATGTCAACCATCGATATGAGATACTTCAGGTAATTAAATGAATCTGCCATCACTTCGAAACGAAGCCTTCCAATGAGCCGTTTCTGCATCTGCATTCAGTGTGAGTTCACCCCGATCTGTTTGGTATGAAACACTACGTCCATTAATATCTTGTGTTATTATGGGTCTGAACACAATGTGAAAGATACAATAGTTCTTTACACAAGCAGGTAACACATGAGCTGACAAGAGTCATATGAGAAAACAAACAAAAGGCTAGTGCACCAGCTGTACCTTATTGATTACCCTTTTAGGTGAACATCCTCTCGAACTCTAGTGTTCGGGACCAGTTTTCAGCAGTGAATATTATATCAGACTGATCGGCGTAGGAACCAACACGAGCAATCAAACTGTTCTTCCGACCAGTTTTTGAGCAGCATAAACAGACGCAAATCTAACAACAGTACCGTTAGCTTCAAGTACTGGCTTAATGCCTTGCTATTGTGGCCGGGTCGTCGGATGTTTTGTGGGGAGTGTTTTCCAGCTGGGGAACGCCGTGCAGCCAGAAGTTTTTCTTCTCCTTGTCCGGTTTTGCAGGGCGCTTCATCAGCAGTTCCGACGTAGCGATGTCTGAATTTCGAGCGGACGGTGCCGGTGGAGCTCCGCGGGTGCCACGAACGATTTTCTGTCATGCTACTGTATAACATGGTCGTACGCTGTTCGACGGTATCGGGAGAGGAGGGCTGTGAAAGCAGGCGGACACGTTTTCGACTCAGCGGGCGATATATCCGTTTGGCTGAGTGTGGTGGCTGGAGCGATTCTCATGGCAAGACTTGACAGAGGTGGCCATGAGCTCTCACTGGGCGACAATTTTTGAGGGAAGGCCTGTCAAGCAGGGAGTTGACGCTCTTAGCTCGGGAGTAGACAATCTTATGTGGCTGTGGGTGGGGGCACAAGAGTGGCTGTAAGAACTTGGGCCTCTGTTGTGACGGACTCCATAGAATTCTTGAGCCAGGTCCTGATGAGTGATGGCGTCAGCTTCTTAACGGTATTAGCGGAATTTCCAGAGCAGAGATGTGGTTTTTCAGGGTCTAATTTTTTTTCGCGATTTCTTCCGGTTTCCATCGTACTTCTCAATGCCCGGGAGGATTCCCTCTGCGTAGGTGTCAAGGCTTGAGTCATCCACGGAGTTACATAGCAGATCCGCCATCTTCCGGGGGACCATCTGGGCAAGGGTCCATTCTCCAGAAGGATTTTCAGTGAATAAGCCACGGATATCATACAGTTACTTTTGGCTGGGGGTAGCCATCAAATCTTACACCAGCCGGCTTAGCTTCGGCATTCGCGATCGATATTTAAAATTAAGAATTATACGATGTGATTCAGAATATATCTTGTTCCCTGTCTGTTGAAAGTTCCATAGTGTCACATTCCTCACAAGATAAATTTTTCCATAATTAATTATCTTTATTATTATGTTTGTTTATAATTATGTCCATTAATGCGTCCATTGTCAATTTATGTCACAAAGATATACTGTATCGCTGTAAAACTCACGATCAGGTGTTTGATACCGCCATGCACAGTTCTGGCGACCGCTCGAGCGAGCTTTGTTAAGATCCAACTCTGCAAAGCAGAAACTGAATCCGCTGAAGTCGAGTAAAGTCAGCCAAGCGGTGAAATGCGTACTTAGAGGAGGCTCGGTTCCACTGGAAGCCGGCTCGCCCAGCGAGCCGGTTCCGGAGCCCAGCAAAGCCGAGCTGATGAAGCTATTGGATTGACTACCACCACAAAAGCAATTTTTGATCATGATTGTCCTAGGATGAATCTGGACTCGCCTACTGTGACTGTGGTAATCCCGATTCCTGGAAGCAGGATTATGCCTGCGCGTATCATGTAACAGCCGACGGCAGCTCTCCACCAGGTCTGAACGCAGAAGATGCCAAGAAGTGGCTGCCTCACGAGACCGTTCAACGCTTTCGGAAAGTAATCTCCTGCGCTCTTCTTTACGCTTACCAGTTATTGTGCCTGCCCAGCGGTCAAGATTTGCCGAAAGATCTGTTGGCACCCAACAGGTAGAGCGCATGTCGGGAAGTAACATAGGCACACACAAATGACAATTTTGTAGGGAGAAGACCGGCGAAAACGAGGGATACGCTGACGCATTTGTCGCGTTAATGTACGATCAAAGTCATTGCAACAAGGAATCAGAAGGGGTGAGCCTAAGCATCGAATTGTGTCTTCTCTTGATGTACGGATAGAAGTTTGAGAATCAATTACGATGCATGCTCCTGCTTTTATAAGGGAAGTGTCTGCGTATTTTCATAACCATCGGCGAACAACGCCTCGCACCTGCGAGATCTACGCACGCGTGCGGTTCTGCCTAGCCGACCGTTGACAAACCGCATTTTATTAACAAGTCAAAATAAGTCAAAATTTTTTTTAATTATTAATAAAAACCGTAAACGACAAACGGTTTGCAGCCGGCTTCAGTTCAGCGGGGAGTTTAATCTGCTGCGGTTAAGCAACGCCCTTCGACACCGTCGTTCTTTTAACCAAGACCTTCGAGTCGGATCTGACAAACACCCTCGAGTCGTTTCTGACCGACGGCCTCCAGCCGGATTTTAATTAATCTAATCAATTAAAATTGTTACGCTACAGACATACTGTACAGCGCCCCACAACACACACTACCGTACGGAGCGCACTACAGCACGCTGCACACTTTATTATTGGTACAAAAAATTACGAAAGTAATAAACAAAACGTAATAAAAATGGAGTACAAGGAATGCCGAAATCAACTAGAAACAACCTAAGATCAAAAAAGTGCAGTGTACGAGTATTTTATGGCCGAAAAAAGTTCATGGAAATATAGTAGCATAGCACACAAATTAACCCCAGACTTCGGAATAAAAACGCGACCCATACTACTAAGCGCTACTATTTCTTGCAAGTACAGTTATAAATATGAATACTAGAGATTTTCATGCACTAACATCTATTTCAAATTTAATCAGCCGAATGCAAATTGCAAACAATTATCACAGAAAACCATAACCAAATAAAATAAGTTATTCTATGGTACAGCAACAAACACAATAAAATAAGCTCGCAAATCAGGTGTTAAAATGCGCTGGCAATAAAAGCAACAGAATATCGCACATTATTCTAAGCAAACGATACTTTCACACTGTCAAAGGGAGTACGATTAACTGTTGTTATTTTTTTAAAATTTGTACCATCACTACCATGAGCAAAACTGTTGTAATGCTTTCCAAGGCAGTTTCACAGAATTTCAGAAAAAATCTCTTCTGAGGCAGTGGACAAAGTGTTTAACTGACTTTAATTATAAAAAAATAGTATAAGGCTGCCTAAAATATCACAAGTGTCAGTTTTCGGAATCTGATTTTTTGCAATTGTCGTTAAATGCTTGACGTTGAGATTTAGGTCCACCGGATCTAAACAACGATCAAAATGTTAAATAAAATCGTAAGTGTTACCTTGAACAGTCATAAAGGAGCCTTCAGGAATGTAAAAGCGACGGGGGAAAAAAACTAACTTGAGATGATCACCCGAACCACTAACTGACCCTGGTACATAATTAAGTCGTTTTCTTTGCATAACGTTAGGCAACAAAAAGTGCACCGGAAATTCAAGCGATCGCGAGAAAACCAAACACTTTCGCTAAAATTTCAACTTGGGACTTATACTGTATGTAAAGCCTAAGTGCTACGAGCACTGAGCTGGCATTGTTGGGTTAACACATAAATGCGATTTCGCACTGATTTATCAGAGCGAAATTCAAAGCTAGGAAAACAGACTTTGTAAGATTTAGGGCGTAGGCCTTAGATCTTCCAAAGTCTGTTTTCTGTTCTTTTAAAGAATGTATGATCGATCTGATTCCTCTTGCAAAAACCTTCAACATGAAGAATGTTCCTGTTACATTTATCAGCGCTTTTCACTTTTCCGTAAGGTTTTCAACTTTTGGGTGCAATGTTGCAGGCGATGAGCATGTTGTGCCATATTATTCCATGCGCTTATGACGAAGCACTATACTACCTAGCGGACATGCAGAACGATGGTCGGGTTGCCGTCAAGTTTGGCTCCATTGCGGAATGCAAAGCTGCCAAAACGTTTGTGGAGGTCGCACTAGGCGTAATAATATGAACTGGCCTTAATAAATTAGTTGGTAGTTGTAAAACCATGTCGTTAACAGATTTCGCCGTTGCCGGTTTCAATTGGCACCACAGCTGTCTACGCCCATCAGGTCTTTTCTTTGGTTGTGATGAATTGGATACAAATGCTTGCTGATACGTGTGGTAAGCAGTTAACGAAGGCCAGCATAAAATGTGCTAACTGTGCAATACTGCTCTAATTGTCATGCAATTTCAGCTAAGAATAATTCGAAACATTCTTTTTTATGCCACCTAGACGCAGTACACTAATATTACGCATTTTGGGATATTCTTAACACGCCCCACTTTCGTAATATTTGCATGACAGTATGTCGCCAAATTTTTGTGAGGCGAAAACTTCAGGTAATGAAGTCCGTATCAACAATCCACCGAAAATATTTTTATGGACTGTGCTGCAAGTTTTAAAGAGCCTGAAAAACTGAGTAAAGCCTTTTAGAAAGGGACTCTACAGTGTCGCTGTTTCTTACAGCACCTAAATGAAGAGTATTGGTATTACAGTAGAGCAACCCTTTCTATACAAGATCCTCATAACCAGTTAGGTGATAGGTAAGCAATTACAGGTGACCAGGTCATTCGCGGCTCGCCTAAAAATGTCCCATGCCGTAATAGCCGTTTGTAATAGTTTTGCTGCATTTATTTGCTATGAGTGTGGAGTATAGTACCGAAATAATACTCGCTTGCCTACTGCTGAAAAATAATGAGGTTAATTTTGATATGGTGGGTCTAGCAGATCTATCACCGAAAATTAGAATATTAGATCTATTTCCGGGTTAGAGAGCTAACAGTAAATTCGAAATAACCAAATTGTGGTAACAGCAAGAGCGATCTTTTCTGCAAATCGCGACAACAGCACATCAAGCCGACTCCCTACTCCTCAAAAGCGCACCCAAAATCGTTATTTACCTCTTCAGTCTACTGTTTATCTATCTTACACGACCGACCTAAGTACACCAAATCTGATAATCCCATTTTATCACCCACAATATTGTTAGGTTCCAGTTTCTATGCACTGGGTGACTTGCATCATAATGTTTGCATTAACCAACATTTCTTTTCGGCTGCAGTGGGCTTCAAAGCGCTGATCTGGGAAGCTTGTCTTCAATCGACACCGATGATCTGCGATCTCCCTTTGGTCGGTGCGTTCCTCTTAAAGGATGTTGATCTTTGGAAAGGTAACGTAACCAAAGCCTTTGAATTAGCCTTGTCTGCATACCGTTTCTGTTTCAGCTCCCCGCAGTGCGTGCCAAAAGCTTTTCTTGACAATGTAATTATGCACTTCGGTTCAAAGTTGCGCGTTACTGTAATTCAAGACCCGTGCATTTTAGATTGCTGACTTTTGATGATGCCAGGACTGAGCTTTCCAGGCTGCTTGCACGGGTACGTAGTTTTTTCTTTACTCTCTGCCTCATTGTGTTGATAAGTCCAGAAAGGCTTCTATATTCATTACAATCTTCCACTGGTATTTCACTATTATTTGGTAAATTATTTCTATACAAAGACTAATCAAGGTCCTATCAAAGTGGGGAGGGGAGGGCGGTGGGGCGAAAGCTTGCGGGCTGAAAAGTTTTCGACTGGAAATGGACAAAGAGTTCAAAGATTTACCAATAGAAAAGCAACAAAACTCTAAGACAAGAATCTCTGCAACCCGAGGAGTACTGTAGTTTCAGATTAAATTTTTCCTATACCTAGACACTGTAGTTAGCGGGACATTCTTAAGTGCCGCTAATATAACTGTCCAATGCTGTCATTATCATACACCTCAGAATAGCCGAAATTGCAGGTATATCCACAACTAATGAGGAGTTTTGTTCTGGATGATCATGCCTGCTATCCGTTGTGTATTTTCCTTTGTTGCCATCTCTTTTCCACAACCCTGGTGCGCAGTCTGTGTTCCCTGTTAGGATTTCCGATTTCATCAGTAATCAGGCTTTTGGGCCGTATTGTATAGGGATCGACGCTGTTCTCGGATGATCTTGTCAAGATTATCATTGACAGTTTATTGTATATTCATCCGGTTGGACGAAGTGGTAAGTGGTATGCACAGAAGGAGACATCGAACTTGTGCATGTGCACCAGCTTTTTATTTTGCGGCACAGAACGAGGACGATTGACAATCGATCATTCCATTCAACCTGACAGGACCAACCAACTTGGTCTGGCTGTTGACTTGACCTGGTCCAATGCAGGGTAAGCATGTACAAAGGTATATTCCGGTGAAGATCAGTTTATAAGACTGATATGCAGTCACTAACTAGGCAGGTCTAAACAGTGGACAACAGTCACAACACTGATACAGTGAGCCTGAAAGGGGACAGACGAACTTACACTGTCCGTTTATGTCGTTTATATCCTTACTCATGTTTGGAATGAATATCATGCATATCGATGCATGGCACCTGCTGGACCGAAATGGGCAGAGGAATAAACTTGTCTTGGCTTGTCTTGTTTGTGCGCGCAATGAACGGTTGTTGCGGATTATGACCCAGTGCATGTGAAGCTTTTCAAAAAAAGATTATGCACAGTGGCCGTACTAACAGGGATAAGAAGTATAGCGCCTGCCAGTCAATCTCGCATGGATATTTTGCTCTAGTTGAGTTGCACAATTCTGCTTGACGTCTGGTGTTTCTTTGCAGTGCCTCTCTGAACAAGGTGCCTAGAGCCGATTTTTGGACACCAGCTTTGCGACGAGGCTTTCTTGGAGCGTTTGAACCGATTCTGAAGATTATTCTAATCAAGCTGAATAATGTACACGTTGGAATTTTTCTACCGCAATAATACATATCCCACAGCGCTGCCAAACAAACAAAGCGGCTACTTTGAATCATTCGGAAATTATCAGTCTCAAGGCTACAAAGGGTACAGCTGTGAGCTGTCAAGCGAACGCTCGGATGACAACAATCTTTGTTTCAGTCTATAATATCAGACCGTACAGTAGATGAAAACTGAAAAGTCACCTAGAACGCTACACTGGCTGGTAACCGTATTACGGCGTTCACTTTGAAGTGACTGCAGTCTGAGACAAAGAAACAGCTGTATCTGTCGTGAGCTCGATTCTGGTATTTGCTGAATGCATTCAGAATACAGTATACGCCTACCTTTGCTGTAACATTGAGCAAGTTTTTGATGTTAAAGGTTGCACATGGCCTTGAAGACGATTGGAACTTGGCATTCACTGCGCAGCTGCATGTAGATCCGCTAATAGATCGGTTGCAACGCTGGTGTGCATCAGACGTAAGTAACTCAGGCAGCAGTAGTTTCGCGGCATCAACGGGTCATAGTCTTTGCTTCCCAACTTTGAATTGCACTACCATATGATTCCAAATTTAACTGTAAAAGTCCTTTTTCTCCAGCAGGCAACAAATGAGGTGACAAGAGTCACATGAAAAAACAAGCGAAAGGCTAGTGCACCAGCAGTACATTATCGAATCCCCTTGAGGGCGAATATCCATTCACGAACTCCAATGTTCGGTGGCCAGTTTTCAGCAGTGAACATTTTTATCAGACTGATCGGCGTAAGAACCGTTCAACAGTGAAACGTTCTCGTTCATCCCACATCGTACAGGGACGCGTATTAACCAGAGTAGATTAATTCTTTCACGAAGAAACGATGCTTGCGAAACAGTTTTCTGCTTTCTAGGCAACCTACTACTAGCATGTATTGTGAAGCGCAGAAGTGTGGAATGGAGATATACTCCATTCCACCATTCAGTTTCGTTCAGCAGATTAGAATAACTGAAACAAAAAGCACGGGTTTATTCAGCGTCAACAAACCATATGAGCGCACGTGGACTGTTAATCTGCAACCGTTTGTGTGTAACTTCGAAAGCATGATTACGAAACTAATAATGTGGATTCCGCATTATTTCTTAGGAGACTATAATGGCCGTATGTATAGGCAAGCTTATAGACGAAGCCGTATGCATCGCGAAACTGGCCCGGGAATCAACATCTGCTGTCGAAACCATTTGCAAATGGGGAAGAAAAGAGGGAGCGATGCGACCTTTCCTCTGTGAATACTTTGAGTACGACGTCACTCCTCGACCTTATTCCGCTCACCATATACTAAACCGAATGCTGGCAAGTAAGGACCAGTGTTGTGGGGCGTATTCCTATGCTGTTCTATCTATGTTCTATCAGTGTCTTTGGATTCCTACATTTCTACGTGTCGGAGCTCACCGTATATGTATATCTCCTTTTTGAAGGCTTGGTGGTAACCGGATTCTCGCACGATATCTGCAGACAACCGATCTTTGCTCGTCAAACTTTAAAAGGATACATTAGATCTCGCGCTGAGGAACTGTTACATCTACCGCTGGAAAATCTTGCTCTGGTTTTCGAAGCTAATTCTGCCACGCGTCGACGCATTTTCAATTCCGCCTTTGAGGACCAGGTACATAGCAGTTTATTCTGATTGCCGCCATTTAAGTCGGGTGCAGTGCTAGAGCAAATCATTGAATTCTGAGAATCTGAGATGATAAATTATTAAAACTAATGTACTCGCATGTGCCACAATGTCAAACTGCAGACAAGACAAGCATGTGGTAAACTTGTTTTGATCAGCTTTCAGAGAACTCCCTTCCTGCATAGTAACTTTTTATGGTTTTTTCAGATGTTCCTCTACCAGAAATTTCCATATCGTGAGGAGGTAGGGTAACGAAGTGTGATGTATTGTAGTATTCGCGAGATTGCGGTCATGAAGTGACCGCACTGTTGTACTTAGAAACCCTACATGGGATAGCGTATTGTTCTCCGTATTCACTACATACTTAGTCTTAGTTGGTTCCTTATCTGGCTAGCGTGCAGTACTAATAAAGATAGTATTAGATATATCACACGAAGTTATACAGTTATTAACTTGGTACAGGAAGTGCGTTCACCTGAAAGTGTTACATTATAGATGCTGGATAAGGATGTCCTCATACTTCAGGTAACAGACGGATTTACTTGCTTTACTGAGTGCCGAGTGGCTTAGTGAAGACTTGGACATGCAGAAAATCGCGCGTTCGATTTCTGCCGCGGTGGTCTTTCGGCTTATTTGCCTTGAGGTCAGCTGCGCCACCCGTGCCTTGGTCTGAGTCGTAAAATAACTTTAGCAGTAGCGTACTGTATGCCAAGAGAAGTAACCAAGAAAGTGACCTTCTCTTTGTGCACCAACATTACTATTTGGTCAGACGACCCTTTCTTGTAAACTGTATTCCATTAAGGCCGGAAGACGTGATGTAGGTCCCTGTTTTGAAGGGTTCGAGATTTCAACGGTTTCTCAGACCCTGCGCACTTAACACTTATCTGGTATATAAATCCGCTGTAGAAAGGTTTGTTCCATGGTATTATCAATGCTCACTCTGCCTCTTTCACCGAACGGCTGTAAAAAAACAGGTGCATGGTATAGTCCCTAATCCTAATCACAACGGTTCAGCTCTACTGCGCTCGTTAAACTCAGTGAAACTTAATTGGCCATCAAGATATCGTTGGAAAAGGGCACAACATTTAGCACGTTCTGACAAGGAATCAGCCTGTTTGGTTCCATACAGCACGCACAGTAAATAATTGATATGTTTGCGTGTTTATGACCTTTTTGGTTACCAATGGATTTTTCCCGTCTCGGGCCAGAACGTGAACAAATATTCTGGTCTTTCTAACGATATCGTGCGATCCAATTTTTATTGAGTTTAAGCACAGAAGAGCTAAGACTTTTTGAACAGTGAACATCCAGTGTCACCTGTTTTTACATCCGCTGGATGGAAGAGGAAGACAGAGCACTGATAATACAATAGAGCAGCCCTTCTATCTGTACAGCGGCTCTATGTGAGCAGATAAGCGACAAGTTCACAAGGGCAGAGAACCAGTCGAATTTCAGTACCCTCCGAGACAGCTACCCACATCATGAAGTCTGGCCTTAAATTTACTACAATTTGGACCCATGTCAGAATGGTTAACACATTTACCGCGCTTTTTCTACCTGATTGAATTTTAATTAGTATATGTATCCATGCAGATCTGCGCATCAACCATGGAACCAAATGAATTTCTTATCCATATTATGAACCGATTTGGACAAATCCGTTGGAAACAATGGAATAAGTACGTTGAATTGCGTCTTCAGACCAATAACAAAGCATTTAAATGATGTGATTCGTCGACTCATTCGCTGAAAATTCACTGTAACTGCCCCAAAGTTTCGAACAAAAATATCTAGAGACCGAAAAGAACGTAGGTCAATATTTCCTTAGAGAAAAATTACCTCTATATATGCCGACTTAGGAGGCCCGACAAGGATGATATGTTTGTACATGCAAGTGTGCTAAGGAAGTGGACAGTGGTCATGAAATCTACAGTTATCTACTTGTCGTTATATGGAAGTAATTATTGTCAGGGTAATATGGAGCACGGGACCCGTCACAAGGGTGCAACTGTGTAAAAGCGAACTTTTACCACAGTTCTGCGTGAAGTGTTCACAAAATTACAGAAGCACTGTCGCTCTTTAGCAAGCGAACTCTAAACAATCCAGGGTTTTCGAAAATGTTTGTTTCTTTACGTTAAAGATTGACATTTCTAGAGACTGGTCTCTAAGAACTTTAATAAGGTCGAAGGATAATGAAACCAATGTTACTCTGTAAACAGTAGTGGCCTATCTTCAACCACTACCAGAAAAGATGTTTGGAGGGAAATCTCTTAAAGACAATGGTTTCACTTTTGACGGGCCTCGCGCTCCATACTGCATCCGACCCCGGAAAGCCTAACGAAGTAGACTAATACCGCATCCCACTCTTTTGTTTCGGACTTTACCGCATTTTCGCATCGTGAGCCACTTTCGCAGCTTTTTTAACTTTAATACTGTAGAATTTGCGCTCTACGTATGAGGCTGTTGCTGTGACAGGATTTCCGCCGACGCACGCGAATTTGACAATAACCCCAGGATTCTGGATGTGGTGGAAGTGCTGTTTTACTGGCTGGTTGTAATTATTGGAGAACGGTATTATCCTGGTGTTGGAAAGGCTACGGAAGATGACTGTCTCATAAACGAAGTCATCCAGCAGTTATGCATAGAGAACATGTCATTGTCTGAGTTGGTTGGGAATCTCCTGAAAAAGGTGTGTATCAGGGGAAAGTAATAGTTGCTCCAACGTTTTGCTCCAACGCTATAAAGTCACTTTTAATTTGGCAGGATAGCATCAAAATATTTACCATGTTCCAGCAGCTACGAAACGTCTCAGTGCTCAAGTAAGATTCTGGACGCAATCTGTTATTATCTATATTATAGTTGTGAGTATGCGATGTTAGTTAGTGCCATATCTGCATATATACAAAATTTATTCCTCTCATATTAACAGCGTTTTCACACAAGACCACTACACGTTGCGTTACGTATTGAAACATCCAATCCCATCTCGTTCATTAACCCGCGCTTTAACACTCGGCAGCGCCCCTAAAACTGCGGCGGCATTGCCTTTATATAATAATTATGCGAACGATTGCTTACATTGTCCGCCTCATCACACTACGCATATGTATTAGCAGTGAGCAAATGCTTTATCAATGTCAAGATGATCAACAATTATGTGGATGATAGTCTGATCCACAGACTTTCGTGAGTTATTTCATGCCAAATTGCCTTCCCTTCGGTAACTTTAGTGCAGTTGTTTTTGTTTTTCCCTGCTCACCCGGCCGTAAACGGGATATCTGTTCAAAGATGCCGGTATTGCCACTAGCGGCAGTATTCGAATTTTTTTATCAGGTGGAATTTGGTCAAAGAGGAGGATTGTTATGAACTGCTCCCGGAGTTGGCATGCCGTTACAACATGCTTTTTTATCACTTCTCCTGCGTGGAACGGCGGAAGGTTGATAAATTATCGTTAATCGCATTTGCGTTCTGTGGTCCTGTCATTCTATTTTCGTAGGCGTACGATACCCAGTGCAAACGGAACAAAAAGGCTAACAAGCCTGTAGGTTGGTAACTCTCGCATTTTTTCCCTGGTCGACAATCATGGTTGTGCAACGACATGGTTTTGTCAGTTTTTCCGCCACCGTGTCCACCAGAATTCACGAATTCTTTTGGCAACATTATCCATATCATGCAGTGCGACGTATTCATCAAATTATTAGGCTTGACACTGCCGCACGCGCTCAGCGGCCGATCACACTCGTTCTTGGATGGACAGAATTACACCATCCGCGTAAGTTATTTTGGCACGCATTTAGACGGATGCGTATGATCTTGATGTATGACTCAAATGAAAGGCTTGAATCATGAGCACGTTCACTGTCACTGAGTGTCACAAGGAATGCGCTTTGCTTTGCTTGAATGGAGTAAACGATCAGGTACAACCGTAAAATTCACGTAAAAACCCGAGATTTAGAACTGTCTTGTTTGGTGCAGAACTGCTATAAATACGATGATGCCTAAAATATCTGTATTACTAGCATTTTCAGTGTCTGCTTTACATTGGTAGTTTTACTGCTTAGTGATTTGCTTACAGCGCTGCTCAAAGTAAGTAGTCCCAACCAATAATCGCGGAAAACTAGAAAGTGAACCAAGATACTTTTACTGGTAGTAACTGGCATCACATGTCGTGTTCCGATTTCCGGGCAGTAAGTCCGCAAATCTTTACTGTTCAAGACGCGCAGCTGTTAGCCCAATTTGGGATAAGCACCTACAGGGCTTCATATAAACCCTATCTCTGGGAACGCAAAGTCAACAGTTTTCAAAATTTTCCGACACTTTTCCGTTGTCTACATTTTCTGTCTGTCATCACACACGAAGACATGCATAGCAGATGTCGGCAAACAAACGATTTTAACCGATTTGTTTTACGCCAGAAACTAATCGTTTTAACTCCATAGGTATTGTTTCTGATTGGATATGCGCTGCATGAGGAGGATCGAGCCCGTGCTCAAAATGATTCGGACTACAGAGTTCTGGAGAAGGTCGCTAACGGTAAGCAGTTTCGCCGTAAGCGAACGCTGGTTATGAAGGGGTTTTCCTTGGTTTAGCGGATATTTTCACCATGCTTCGAGAACAGCGCAACCAGAAGGGTGCAGAGCAGTTCCGCTCCCTTATCGACTGGATTCTCAAGTTTTACCATGCATTAACCAAGACAGAAGAAGACACAACCCAACACAAAGACTTAGCTGGTGCATTGCAGTCAAGGGAGAATGTCACGACCGAAGCTGAAGAGTCTGCGTTCGTGAACGGCGTTTCCATGATAGGATCAACCTGTCGTTACAAGTACAATAAAAAAGTTTGTATTCGGTCGGGGAATTTCGGTATTCTCCATACCGCAAAAATCACTCGCCGTGGGAACTTTGCTGGAACGGGCCATTTGATTGTTCAGCATACGCAGTTCGAAGGGGAGGAAACGGAAAGGTTTCTGCGTCAATGGAAACCAAAACCCTTTTTGTTGTCTTTCTGGAAACGTCTTGTGAACGTTAAGCACGAAAACATAATTTCTTTCCACAAGATAACGGTCAAGAAACTGCTTGAAGGGACAATATCGGTCGATCTCCTCATGGACTATCATGAAAGTACGTACAGTGTATTAAAGCAAAGCAGCAGCTCTGCAGTAGTACATATACATAGGAATTCTACTTTAAATATTGTAGATAGTAGCCTAGCGGACATAATTCGAGACTTGAAAGAGAACAATCGGAAGTTGCCGATCAGGATGCTCTTGGATTATTCACGACAGATGGCAAGAGGTTTGGAATACCTTCACCAAAATGACCTCTGTTGCCTCAACCTCAGCGTAGACAGCGTTTTTGCGAGCCTTCCAGTCAGCAACCAAAATGTAGTCCGCCTCGGGCATTACGACCCCTGCAGCTATTTACAAAACGCGAAATTGACTGGTGCAACGGATCGTGGAATGGAATCCATGATGCCCAGTCTACGAACTGCTACCGGCTTTGATGTTGCAGGGCGCGGGAATGCTGAAGCTTTGCCTCCAGAGGTAAGAAGCGCTCTTGCAGACCCTTCAACCGTCCCTATGATCCTCCACGAGGCTGTCGAACGATTCCAGCAGGACTGCGCGGAGTTGGCAGCTGAAAACGCCACTTATCCCGTTGGCAATGAAGGAGTTAACCCTGCTGACTTGTCTCTTTCGGAATCAAGTTTCTTGGAGGTTATAAGAATTGCTCCTCAGACAGCGCATCTTGATCTTTTCAGTACATTTTACGAGCCCGGAATTTGTTCCATCCTCATGTTCTACAGACTTTACTTCCATAAGGCTAAGGATTTCTTCAACCCAGAGCCACAGCCAGACGGGCCAAGTGTTACGGCAAACTCGCTTGATGGTGCTTTGGATTTTCTGAACTTGGAGCACCTCGGTTCGTTTGATGACTTGTTGCGCTTTATGGATCAATACCTTCAGTCAACGGAGCACAGGACAGCTATAATGGATGTTGACCACTCAGATTATAATATCTCTTCTTGCGGTTTTGATCTGTCAAGAATGCAGATGAGAGACGACATACGTAGACTGGCACTTACCATCCATTCATTGAGTATGTCCTGCTTCGGCGCGGATGAACCGTGCTTGAGTCATCATAGTACAAACAGCACATTGGCAGTCGGTGGTGAGCAATGGATGTCGTCGTCGTGGTGGGCTGCACGCGAAACTGAAGGCTACACTTTCTACTTTTCGGAAGCTATTCCCGCCGATTTCGTGCAAGTTGTGAAGAACTGCTGCAGTGTATATTCAAAAATGACATCCGTGAAAGAATTGCACCAGCGGTTGGTGCAAATCGAAGAAATGACCTACGGCACCACCTGGCACAGTAACGCCCTGGAACTCAAACCGGGTGAAGACTACGATGGAGCACGGAGTCGCCGGTACATGCTGGAAAATTTTGGATGTACTTGCGAATACGTCGTCACATTTCCGAAGGATATCATTGGGCAAGGGGCATTTGGTACAGTATACAAGACGGTAGTCAAAGACATGGGCACTTATGAGGGGGATAGTGTTGTGGCGGTCAAAGAAACCGCGCGGAGCGTATCCGAAGTCAAAAGACTACGCGAACAGGAGATATGGGATGCTAACAGGCAAATGTGGCGAACATTGGTGACACTGAGACATCCGAATTTAATTGCCTACTATAAGGTTACCATCAGGAAACTAATCAGAGGAGTTGGTGTCGATTTTATGATGGAATTTTGCGAAGGTAAGATAGTCGCACTGTTCTGTTCTGAGTGCTCTCAACCCGTTGCGTTATTGTAAAAAACTCCGTATGGATTCTAACCAGCAGATATCTTCAAAACTCTCGTCTCAAGGCCAAAGGCCGGGATGTAGGGAGCTGTTTTGGTGGGTTCCGAATTTGGAATGTTTCTTTACTCCTGCGCACGTAACAAGTGCCAAATTATGTGGATCCTGTACAGAAAGGGCTGCTCTATTGTGTTACCAGTGCTCTCTCTGCCTCTTTCACCCAACGGCTGCAAAAAACAGGTGCATTGTATCGCCCTATTCAAAAAGTCTTAACTCTACTGTGCTCTTTAAACTCAATAAAACTAGGCTATCAAGATATCGGTAGAAAGAGAAAAAAAATTAGCACGTTCTGACACGGAACCAGCCAGTTTGGTTACATACTGCACACACGGTGAATATTTGAAATGTTTGAATGCTTATAATTTTTCTGTTTATTGATGAATTCTGCTCATCTTATGTCAGAACGTGACAAATATTCTGCTCTTTCTAACGATATCTTACGAGCCAAGTTTTATTCAGTTTAAAGCGCACAGTAGAGTTAAGACTTCTTGAACAGGGCGATACAATGCAACTGTTTTTTGCAGCCGTTGGGTAAAAGAAAAAGAGAGAGCATTGGTTTTAACAATAGAGCAGGCCTTCCTGTACAGGATCCATATAATCTGACAATTATTACGTGCGCAGGTGCAAAGAAACATTCGAAATTCGGAACACACCAATACCACTGCCTACATCACGGCTTAGAGCCTTAATTGGACTGAGCAACAGATGGTCTACCGTGCTTCTGTCGTCTTAGCTCCTATTAATGACTATTTACAACAGGTTATCAGTCACTCCTTTCTTTGTAGGAGGAGACCTAGCCGGATTAATCGAAAAATGTAGATCGGGCAAACTTGAATTACCAGTCTTGACAGCAATTAATTACTCCGTTCAACTGGCCGAAGGTCTCCGATTCCTTCATCAGAGTCACTTTATCCATGGAGATCTAAAACCACAGAATGTGCTGCTGAAGCAGACAGCGTGTGGGTCTTGTCGATTACTCATTGGAGATTTGGACAGTGCAGTCCAAGTACATCCAGAAAACGATACCGCGTATTCCATCAACACACAGACCCCAAATCTGCAGTTCACTGTTACTTACATGTCTCCGGAGTTGGTAGCGAGAGATTTCATCCAAGGAGATGCTGTCGTTGATTTCAAAACGGATATCTGGAGTTTCGGGTGCATCATGTTGGATTTGGTTGACTGCAGCTTTAAGATTTTTGAGCGGTGTTTTCAAAAATGCATGGCCGACGATGCCGGGGTGCAACCATCGAGAATGGTCAAGCGTCGAGATATCCAAGAGCCGCGACGCTTTGTGTTCCTTTTGGCTGAAGGATATTTGCCATACATTTCGGAAACTATACCGGACATTGTCTCGTGCGCTATTCGCTCCTGTTTTCTTCCATACTCGGAGAGAATTACCAGTAATGCCCTGCTGGAGAAGCTGCGTGACCTGGCAAACATGTAACTGCAACTTCTCTCTATATTGGAAGCAGTGCGAACACGCTTTAAATCATCGAAATCGCTTTCAAATCTCATCGATCATATATCATATACTCGCATGTGCATGATTGTGGATGTAATATATTATATCATCTACCACGTTACCGCGGTTCCAGCCTCCAGATGGTAGGTCGAACGAACTTTGACAGTTTTTGTTCAAGCGTGGTTATGAGTAACGTCCTAAGTAAAAGTCCTTCCTGTTTGTGAGTAACTGTTTTACTCAGTGGAAAAATTTCGCAATCCAGATTGTTGGCCGCCGAATCCCTCTTATGCACGATTTATTACGTATTTCATTGCGCTTAGTTTTGTTACGGTGCGTGCATCTTATTTCGAATTGCGCTGTTAACGATGAGCAGTAGTAAATTACACATTTAACTTAAGTTAAATTAAAATTACATTAATGCGTCAAAGCCTAATAAACAGAGATTTGTACGGCGATGCGCGCAGTTTTGCATGAAGACGTTCTGAAATCATCGTCCAGTTAGCTATATCAGCTGAAATAATTAGAGCGGAAAGTTCTACTGGACAAATAGATTAGTCAAGTAATGCAGTACAGTATCAAGTAAACGGGTGACCAAATATGTTCACGGAGCGTTTACACTGCTATCGCGCAGCTCCCGAGCTGCATACAATACAGATGCGCTCGGATACATGACAGAAAGAGCGGAAGAATCATATCTGTTTGGAATTGTGTGGAGCCGACAGTACGACATTAGTAACAATGCAAATCTGATCGCGCATTTTCGGGAATGTTTAGCACCCACTGACACTGGATACGTCCAGGTACTACGAATACGTTCTTGTATTTTTGCAGTTTGTTTACTTTGAATTTGTACACACAAGCGTTTCTGGATATATCAAGTTCTCTGAATCATACGCAGTGAAAGGCTCAAGTTCGCTAATTCGGCTGTATGATTTCCACCGATCGCTAACTACTGCAACTATGTAGTCCCTGGTACAGTTTAAACACAACGCATCATGCTTTCAGTGTTTTAACTATCTTTCACGCGCGCTTGTAACTTGCTCTTCTCGATGGACAAGGGCAATTGCCGCTCTGACTTAGCGAGTTAACAGCAGCTCGCATGGTGTCTTCCCCGTTGTGTATTGATTTGATTTATTGGTTTGAGTCCGCACACACTAGGGAGGTACCCCTACTTAAAGCAGCAGACTGGTTAGGAAGAAACATGAAACAAGAACAACAGAAACATCGTTAACATGAAAACAATCAGCGAGAGAACAAAAAGACGCTTGTTAAAGCTTTCACATCGTTTCGAAAAGGTGGGCAAATTTATCGCCAAATGCAGACAGCACGCTTCTTAGGCTTGACCAGTCGGTATCCTGAATGGCATTTCCGAAGCGGTAAGCATTGTAGTACGCGTCGGCTGCTAGATCCAGTTCATTCCAAACTGCTGACATGCGCCCAGCAAAGGATCGGGCGGAAGCGGCGACTGTGAGTCCACACAGCGTGGATTCACATGGAACCAGTGCATATGGATGATTCTCCAGATGTTGCG
>JAQGAU010001365.1:0-19640 GCA_034698045.1 Paramacrobiotus richtersi | reverse complement strand
AAACGAAAGTTACGGCGCCGTAACCACCTCATGAGGTGGCTTCGCGAACCGTATCTTCGTTTAGCCACGCCTCCATACCGTATCGAGATTCGCTTCGAATTCGAGACCCACCCTAAGGCTGCATGGAAGTGCTGCAGTGCGATGTCCGGCAGCGCGATAGGTCAACAGCAGTGAACAAAGTTAATCGAACATGCGCAGTTATACATGTGTATCACAACGTAGTTACCTAAGTAATCGAAGTAGCACTTACTTTGTTAGTTCTAGATGAGATGAAAAAACTATGGCAGCACTAGGGTTCTGCTGGTGAGTCCGATATCGATGTTCTAGCCATATGTGGCCAAGATGCAAATGACAACTGCCGGTACATAATATTTAAATATCAACATACACATATTTCGTCACGAATATCAATGCTGCTGCTGCTGCTGATCAGCGACCGTCCTCAGTGGATTCTGCTACCAAATTATTTACCGGACACTGGAGCTTCCAAACGGCCAAATCTCGATGTGGTCAGCTCACGCAGGTGGCGGGACTGTCACGTGACTTGAAAACAGCGTACATGCGCTAGCGGCCTTGTCGCGGAAAGCAATAGGTTTGTTTCCAGAATCAGAAGAGGCATGTCGTTCGCCAGAATCGGGCGGATAAACTTGGGTTGTGCAAAAAGCCAAAAAATACGAAAATCTCCACTAGATTTGCTTTTCGACACACGTTACAAGAACGCCTTTGCTGTTTTTGCACCTTGCAATGTGAATAAGGAGTACGGAAGGAACAGAAAGCTCTATCGGTTAAGTTCACAAACCAACGTGGCACGTGTTGTCAGTTTCGTATACCTATATTTACGCGAAAATGTTGTTCATCTTTCTTAACGTCATTCTAGTCTAAGCGTAACCGATTGTCGCAGACCAACGTTTTAAAGCAGATGCCGCGAGCGAGAAAATCAACTCTTAAATGAAATAAATGTAGAGAAGCACAAAAAAGGAGAGTTAAACAGTTTTTCGACTAAATGAACAGCGACGCTCTGGATTCAGCAGCATAATTTTCTTTCGAGAAATGTTCACAAAGCCTGTTGAAAAGATACTGCATGCAGCTTATTGAAAGTATCCTGGAAGTTGCTGGTTCTTCCGTCTTCGGTTGTTAGCTTAAACCATCTGTGCTGAAGAGAGCTACTAATATGGCGGACACGATCACTTGGGCATCAGCGTGACCTACAAAGACAAATCAAACATATTCAATCATATCCTCACTGTAGAACGGCATTGCGGACCAGCACACCTTAAAGTTTCTTGGATCAGCTTCAGGAGCATCCAGCTTCACATTCACTTCATCCCACACTCCAACTGTCATTTTCTTCGTTCCCCATTCAATATCGAACATTTGTTTACCAGTAGCAACGTCGGATCGGTGTCGACAGCTGGTAATACCGGGATCCCGATTCACGCTCTTATGTCCAACATGAATCTTTTCCCGTATCATAAACCGAATCACCAAGATCTCTACGGCAAACTCCGCTGGAAGTATCCCCACAACAACCGCCGGTTCCACGAGGGCACGCTGTTTTAGATAGTAGCCCATATGGATCTTCCAGCTGTCATCCTGGCACACGGCAGCTGCTGCTTTGCGACCATTGCAGCTGTCGATGATGTGATCCAGATTAGCACGAGCAAACGTATTGAACAACATACGGTGGACGACGATGTCGGCATAGCGACGGATTGGCGAAGTCATATGAGTGTAATTTGCTGTTCCTGAAAAAGGAAATTAATTTACCCTTTTTAAACTGCCAATAGCATAAGCATATGCAGCGATAAAAATACTGTAGCGGGAGAATCATTTCGTTCAATTTGCAGGGGCTTGTTCATTATTTTCTAATACTCGATATTTGACTGAGTGAGGATATTTGACTGAATGAGGATATTTGACTCGTGGATGATCTACTAAACGATTTATTGTCATCATTGTTTTGCAGGATTCAGATATACTTACAGCGGATATTATAAGAATTTTTAAAAGCACGTGTTTGTCAAAAACGATCAGCTGCTCATTTTAGCACAAACTACGTATGGGTGATATTCTAGTCATGTAGTTCATCGTATATGTTGTAATGTCTCGGATGACTGCAAGGATACTTCTAGTTTGCTCTATCATAACGGACCGGCCTAAACAAACTAGCTGCCCATACTTACCAAGGGCGTAGTGGAACGTATCATTCGTTCCCGAGCGAACGTATTTGGCCGTCTGCATAGGCTTGATGGCCATGGACTTGATGGCAGCGGCCTGGGAACTTGCACACTTTCGGTTAAAAAGGTCACGCAGACTTGTTCGAGAATCCGGATCAACATCCAAAGCGATCAGGTTCAAATTCTTTTTAAGTAACTGCATGCCATCGTACAAGGGCTCTGCATGCCGACGAAGAAGGGCATTTTCCGGAAACTTCTATAGCATAAAGGTCTACATTAGAAACCGAGTGCGGGTGCGATAGAGCTTGTAATAAATTTACTGCTTACACTGCAGATTGCTTTCGCTGCTTCCTCGTTAGTGAGGATGGCCAGTTCCTCGATCAACCTGAAATTACGAAACAGTTGTACCTTTGCTTTTTCATTTGCCAGCATCACTTTCTCACTCTTCTGTTCGATAGTGTTCTTTATTTGTCAATGTCAGAGCGCCATTACTATTCGTTGTAAAACTGCAGAGTTGCAGCGATTTTCCCCCATCAATCTTGATCACTTGATCTGAAAGCAGAACGTTTTATCTTAATAAGTGATAAAGGACACAAAAGGAAACAGGTTCCTTAGCACGTGGAACGTACTGTTCCGCATCCTGTTTTCCCTTAAAGCCTGGGTGATGCTGTGTAGATCTCGTATGCCGGTTTCGATTGCGATTTTCTCATCGAGATGCATTCTGTTGTTACCTTCCTCGTTCCACTTCTTACCATCCACAATCGCCTGCAAAAAAAGTGAAATATTTGTACAAACGCCTGGACGACATTAAGACAAACTGTTGACATGCGAATTCCTCAAAGAAGCGTTTATGTTAGACAACAGGTGGTTCACTACAGATTTTGTTTGGGTGTATAGTGATTATTATTTGGAAACTCCGAGCTGACCCTGCGCTCAAAGCTAGTTAAAACTGAAATATTATTCAAGAAACACGATACCTGCGCCTGTGCATAGCTCAGTTTCGCGCGGCTTTTCACGATAGTTTTCATAAAATTGGACACATTCATCACTTCCCCGTTGGCCGTTATTTCGTATTTGATCGACACGGTTAAACGGTTCTCTCCGGGATTCAGTGAGCAGCACTGGATGACATTGGCCGGCAGCATTGGTACCACATCATTATCTTGCAGATAAACCGACGTCCCGCGTGCCTGTGCTTCTTTATCGATAGCACTACCCTCCTGGACAAAATGGCCGACATCGGCAATGTGAACATACACCTCAAAATTCCCGTTGCTCAGACGTTGGCAGGATGCTGCATCATCTAGATCTTGTGCAGTCGGCGGATCAATGGTGAACACCATTAAGTCAGTGAGATTTCGTCGGTCCCAAGATTCGATCCATGAGCTTGCGCAAAAATTTCGCTTGATAATGTTACAGTAACGTACGTCGGTGAAGGGTGATCGTGGAAGATCCGTAGGAGGTAAAGTGTCATTCCGGATAGAGTTTGCGATGAGAATGGCTGTAGTCCAGGTTGCAGGGTTAGTCGGATCGTCCAGTTTCGCCCGAACGGTTCTAAATGCAGAGTTGTAAACATAAGAGCCAATCTCTTTCTTGGAATGCAAACTGATCATACACTGCCACAAGACCATGTTATTTTGTGTTGTAAAGTGCCGAAGTTTTACTCCGCAGTTGATATAACAATTGTAATAGGTTGACAAATCGGCACTATAGGTGTGCAGGCTTGAATGCCATCGAAAGATGCTTACACACATATATATTTGGCTATTATTTGTTGAAGGTTTACCAAGAACAGTCGCCGTGAACCTTACAACAATGTGTACTTGGTTGTCTACATTGGACTCTACAACAATATTTTTACCCGGTTGGTTGTTTGCTTGCATCGCTGGGAAACTTAATATCATCCATAAGTGCCAGACAATCATCGATTTGGTCGAGCACATCTGGAAACGAAATGAAATACACACCTTGTCTTACAGGTAGAAACGTCTCCTTTTCAAAGCATGCAAACCCCATGTAGCGCATATAGCAATTTCCTATTGGTGGTCATACTGTACAGACTATCGAGTCCAACAACTGCAAAAAGCACTGTAACAGTACAATAAGTATCTGTACATTGCTACTGGTGTTCGGCTGCGCAATGGTCATTTACCTTTACCCCTATTACGCCGAAAGCGACAAACACAAGGCTTTGAAATATATGTACTAGTACAAATATTCTTACCAGGAGGACATTGTTGTTGCGAAATTCGCACCAAGGGCATCCAGTTGTACATCGGCTGCATATCCAACCAACCTATTCGTTGTCCGGTTTTGTCGGTGACATGCTTCATCTGGCCGATAGTCTTCGTGACCCCTCCTCGGGTCACTATTTTTACCACCTAAGCAACTCAAATTGAATAACAACAGCAGCACCTTGTGAGGTCAGAAATTGTATAATCGACCGGTTATTAATAAAGTGTACTTGATCCCCCAAAAAATTGCAATCTTGATTGGAACATGATATTTTCTGTATTTGTATCCACACGCGTTTCCTGGGTAATACGCAAATGCGCTTCCGATGAAATTTTTCAAGCAAAATGCGAATATTCTATGTTTGAAGTTGTCGTCAACAAGAATACCTCGCCGGATTTTGCACAGTATGGGACTATCTGATCCACCGGTATGTCGCATTTCAACAAGATTTCCATCCATTTTTGCTGGATCGTTTGATTCAGCACAAACTGTGGCTTAGGCAGTTGTCGGTTTTGCGTGTTGTTCAGTAAAGTAACAATCTCTTCTTTCGTGTACGCTGTGTCCAAGTTTTGAATCCGTAGAAGGCGTGCAATCTTATCCCAGTGTAACTCTAGTTTGAGCTGGAAAAACAAGACTATTCTGCTTTATGTCATGTGACTTGTGAGCCAAACTTTCAGTAGTTCTTACCAAAATATAGACTTTGAGGAAATTACGGCTGACTTACTGTCCATTCTTTTTTATCAAGCACCTTGGCAATGACCACATCTCCATGCAAGGCACGATTACGGTGAACATTACCGCTGATCATCACATCGCTGTTAGCCTAATAATGACGACCAGCCGTTGCGATTCTAGCAATGTTCTAGTGCTTTAAACCTGGTACACTTAACATAAAGAAATTTTTCAGGGGTCACTTTACATAAAACAATTTGCGCATACAGAAAATTAATAAACTCACTTTACATAAACAAAACCTTAAAGAAAATCTTACTTATAGGAGCGAGTTTATGTTTACGATCTAACTTAAAAAACTTTTATGTGAAAATTTCTTTATCTAAAGTGTACTTGGCCGAACTGCAATGGTTCTAGTACAAATGCTACTTTACTACAACTAAATTCGACAACCACCTCGTTCGGAATCCGTACAAAAGCGATACTTGGTCCAAATACCGCCAGTGTCCCCTGGACATACAGTCCATCCTGCAGACCCTGTAATTCTTCGCCTTGATCCAAGTACGGACGATAACTCTGCAGGGCGAGAAATTAGTGGAATGTGTGAGCACAGAAAGTGATGTGTATAGATCATGTACGACATGCAATGACCAACGCATACGACATCGCAGACTGTTTGTTGAAAAAATGCCCAGGCATATGCGCATTTTTATAGTATAACGACTGATTGATTTTTTCTGTAGATTTACTTCCAGAGATCATTGATACTAAAAGCTTGACAGCGGCGGGAATCACGGCCTTCCATAGCACAAGATAATGCACTGCAAGGTGGTCGACGTTTGACCTTTGACCGTAACTTGAGCAAGCATACTCCCCCGCAAATACTTTGTGGACTGACCTGAGCTTGTGGCGGTTGGTTAGGTCCTCGATGCATACTTATTAATCAGGAAAGGAGACGGATAAAAATCCGCACAATAAGGAAGATCAGAATGTAGACTAACAAACGCAGAGATAACTAGAAGTATTGCAAAACGTATCCCGTCAGCAGTGGTGGAGGTTAAAATTTACGGATCAGTTGCGTGCGCTTCAGTGTCCTTTAAGTACAGCCTGCATTTAACAGGACAGACATGTAAAACTCGAATTTCCGCCGGCGATAGCTGACGCGGCAGTCAAGGAGTGAATGGGTCTATGTACGACACTTTCCAAAAAACACAGTTCGCAGCTACGCCTGCATTACACACAGTTGCGCTAAGTTACGAATCATAAAGATTCGGATGATACAAAAGAAATCAAACAAGTCATGTACATGACTTGTACAAGACGTCATCTATTGGTACAATGATTATTACATTATGACAGAAAGTTCGCTTTAGGGTACAGCCTATGTATAATAAGCTAATTCAAGCAAGCAAAGCTATGAGTTATGACGGATCCGGTATGTAGTTCAGGTCCGTACTTTTGTACATACAATGGGTCATTAAAGGCCCCCTGTACGTACAATATGGCGCGGTACAGCAGAATAAAGGAGGTCACCTCTAAATTCATCAGTCTGATCGGTTTACAGAGGGTAGGGTGAAATTGTTTTGAATAATGAGTTACCCGGAACAGGCTCGTCGAGCAAAAATCACTGATGTCCAGATAACGGTCGAACCAGTTCCTGTAACACCCAGTGTAATACGACAAATAATGATGACTGCCGTGACACAGAACTCGTGTCAGAACAAATCGATCCGCGAACTTTGCAGCCTGCATATTCCGGTAATTACCGTATCAGTACGCTGAGTAACATGTGTTTTCCCTTGGACGCTTTTGCGCCGAACTGGAAGCGTACAGCAGTACTCCATTTGATGGCACTGTGCTTTGTACGTCCAGCTTTACCGACACAATAAATAATAACATACGTACAGGTAAACTGTCAAATGCAAAGTCTTACTTGGAACTTTTGTTTGTTATCGAAACTTTAACCCTGAACATCTGAGGATGCGTGTGCGAGGTCTGGTGAAAAAGTTCTGACCAAAACCTCATATCTTTTCATCCATCACTCAAATCGATCGACCATTCTAATACATCGTAAGCAAATTTGGTGTGCTACACACTGAAGACTAGAAGAAAGCATTTGAAAAAACCCACACTTTTTCAGAAAAACAGTTTCCGCTGATGAATGTTTTTCGAACTTTCGGCGGATGAATGGGCATTGTGGAAATATGGAAAATCAAGAGCAGTTACCTTTCCGTACGAAGAGGAAGGGTCAAGGACAAAACTTTTGCATCAGATTTCGTAACCGGACTTCTTACAATGCGCAAGTTTGTCATGAAGTGCAAAATCCACCCAATCCAGTGTTTTCCGATTTGTTTTTTTCCGATGACTGCTAACTGCTAATTTCGCTGCCTGTTTTGCTGATGCCGTGGGCACGGCGTCTGACAGACTGGCAGTATAGCTTTGTGGCGTAGTTTTGTGGCTTTCTGCGACGCTTCTCTTTTCATGATGTCCTATGTGTGGAATTATCATGCTTGGAAATGGTTGGTATCATGCCGGAGAACAAAACAAGCCTGGAGTAACGAAACGGACAGACGGACGTACACCTACTGTATACATGTATGTGTTCACAACATTTCCGGTACTCGTATATTTCGAAACGCTGGGAAAAAATTTCCGCGTTGACCACACCAAATTTCCGAGTACCAGTGGGGTTGAAATGGGTATGGGTACTGATCTTTATTGGAAATTAAGTAAATGTGTGTGTCGAACACAAACAAGAAAAATAAAGTTAATCATCACCATTGCCAAAAGCTCCCCATAATTACACGCAATGCGTTTTCCAGTCTGCATTTCAATACGAATAGCGTATGATGTTTATTATAAAGAGGATTCCGTTGTCTTGGTGAACCTCTGAACGCGCACATGGTAATGACTCGTTACTCATGATGCAGTTAATGAATGTCGTTGTAATGGTATTAAATTCCTTGCAGTGCAGACTCGTACGCGATACTTCCGTATATCTGTACCGGCAGCAAAGTACATTCCAGGCGGAACAGGAAATCAGTCAAATATAACGGCCTGGAAACCACTAACAATGTAAAGGAAGTCAGATGCTTACAGCTTATATTTTTTAGTTATACATAGCTCACAGCTGTATATAGTTTATAAGGGCATAACTATTAGCAGGGTCAAATGAAGAGAATAGGCTTATCATCAATTTTTTTCTTGTTTAGTATTTAAGCTTGATTTTGTTATGGTATTTCTTATCAGAAGAAATAAAATTCATTGGAAGCAGATTTCTAGTCAAGGTAAGTTTGCCATATCAATATGCGGTACAAAAATATATTACAATAATTTTATCTCGACAAGATAGTGTTCTTGTTTAACTAATGCTTCTTAGAAGTATTCTTTGTAAATAAAGTGTGCTTGTTTACGATTTTGTTAATAGAAATGCAGCCTTTCCCTCATTTATCACAGCGCGTTGTTGAACTGCTGCCATTTGGAAGAAACCGTGATAAGATAAGTGATACAAATAACCTAGTGTTATTCAACATTCCAGATTAATCATTACGATGTTCAGCTTATCAGGCGCGCAGAGGCACATTTCGTTGGTTCTTACGTAGTCGTGTAAACAGTGTGAGGATACATGGGTTTTTCTTCATGAGATAGTCTCGTCCATTGCATTATTAACTGCAATTAAATGGAGCGTGTCGCAGAAAACCTTGTCGGGAAACTGATCCAAGCTTGCCAAGCAAGAGGAATGGAGCTGCCAAAGTTCACGGATGGCACACGACTTGATCATACACCAGAATTCACGGTTCTTGTTACCTTTGGTGGCAACAGCGCTACAGGGATGGGATCCACTAAGCAGCGAGCGAAAGCGGACGCTGCTAGTAAGGGACTGCAGTTGCTGGAAGAGAAAATGACAGGCACAGACAACTTTGTTGGAAAATTGATCCAAACTTGTCAAACAAGAGGGATAAACTCTCCCGTGTTCAGCGATGGGAGGCCTGCCCATAAGCCAGAGTTCACGGTGCATGTCAGCTTTAGTGGAAATAACGTCACTGGAACCGGACCCACTAAACAGCAAGCAAAATCCGACGCTGCCAATAAGGGGCTGCAGTTACTGGAAGTGTGTGAGATCCCTCCAGTGAGACTACAACCGCACGCGAAATCGACCGCAAACATGCCGGTATCCAAACCGCCAAAGTCCAATCAGAAGACAAAGTAGGATTGTATACATTGAAAATATGGTTTTTATGACCTTGGTGCACAAAGATAAGCAAGCTAAGATATGCGACATACGGGTGCGTACAGTAATATGGCAAGTACCCAAATGACAGCATCGTTATAATAATAATTACACATTGAAAAATACATCTTCCACCTCCTTATTGGAGTCTACTGTTCCCGTTACACACAATCCGCTTCCTCGTTGAATCTAATGCGTTGGTGCAGAAACTCCATTGATCGAGGGTATCCGTTAGTTTTCCGGACTGAACATGATTGCGGTGTTGAGCCACAAATGTACTATATGTATATCTATTTTTGCATACATTTGTGGTACTGAACTACCGTGCAATCAGCATGCTTCCACCAATAACAATATGATTACAGAATAACGTTCACGCTGTGATAATTAATAATGCAGCACAGTTCTTCAGTGTGTCTGATTGCAGGGCTAAACAAACGCAGAAACCAACCTTCGTGGACCGATTTCCGGAATTTTGCTCAGATAGTGTGAGAGAACGGCCGGTAAGAACTTGCTAGATTCTGATTGTCATTCTATGGACAATCAGGTTGTGATTTTTGTACATATTCGCACTGTATCATTGAATAGCCGGAGTGTTATTTTTCGAAAGTGAGGATCTTCGAGAAACATATAAAGATCCTTTCTAAATCGGTATATTTTCACTTAGCACACGCATCAGGTGGAGTGATTCCAGAATTATTAACACACAGCTTTATGAATGAGTCGTGCCATCCTTTAGAATTTAGACGGACGGTGTCTCACTGACCTCACGTGTAGTCAAAATAAATACGTCATAGTCCTGGAAAAAGGTGACGTTCTCTGACAGTTATGTATATGCCCTATAACTGGGTAAGCAATTTTACTGGTTTTTTCATTTTTTTAAGCCATACCAGCAGATGCGATTGTTAGAACAACAGTCTCAGCTGAATTATGAAGATTTTCTTATGCGCGAGACCATACGTCAACAGCTGGAAATCACGTTCCGCAGACAGTTTCGACATTGTTCCGTCCGATTATTCGGATCATCTGTGAATACATTTGGAATGCGAGGCTCAGATGTTGACTGCTTTCTGGATCTGCATTTGGATGGCGTTTACACTACAACAGACGAGCAGGTATCTAGTTTGACGGGTCGGGGTTCTCCATTAATTCTTCTCCTGTTCTCATTGAATTTTAGTCTCGAAGCGGATATCAGATGTACAGTCACAGAGACAGTCGAGAACCACACCCGTATCTCTACGAAACCTGGCATCTGGCCGGACTGACACACAAAAAGATTTTAAACTTAATGGGCAAACAAATGCACAGCGTAGCCAAATGGCAAGGATGGACCGAAGTAAACTTTGTTTCAAAGGCTCGCACGCCCATTCTGAAACTGCATCACGGACCCAGCAATCTTAGTGTGGATGTATCCTTTACTTCCAGGTACGCACACACATATGCGTTTAATGCCTGTGGTGTCACAGACGTCTGGAAGCTACGTAGGTCATCAGGCGATAAGTACCCAATACATAGGTACAGCAAGAACAGTATAGCCCACGTTTGTCGACTAGGTTAATCCTCCAAAATACTGGTATGCTGACATTGTACAGCTATCTGGATCGGCGAGTTCGTCCTTTAGTATTTGCTCTTCGCCATTGGGCCGATGTGAAAGGCTTGACAGGCCCTAATGGTTTTTCAAAGTACGCGCTAACGCTGTTGTTGATCTTCTATCTCTGCAATAACGATACCCCAGTTCTTCCAACGCCAAAAGAAATTGCAGAGCTGGTGGAATCGCGAATGGAGCTGAAGGTCTTTCTACCACGAAATGGGAAGTTTAGCTTTGATTTGCCGTTGAGCGGGCTGTTCGCACTGGCACAACGGCTACCCAAATCAAAAAACACACAATCAGAAGGTAAAATAGGATCATGCTTTGGTTACTATAAATGTAGTAGTTGCATGTGATCTACCGGTACATGTGCATACTGCTCGCATTATCCAAGTGACCAAGTCTACTGAAAATTTGTAGATGATTTGTTGGTGGATTTTTTTACTTATTTCTCCACCTTTTCGTTCCGCGATGTGGTTTTATGCGGGTGGACGGGAAAGGTTATTCCTGCAGAGACCTTGCGGGATGATTTGACATCTGAACTGGAGAGCTTCAAGTTCCATTACATCAATATTCAGGATCCAT
Organism: Paramacrobiotus richtersi; assembly: GCA_034698045.1. NCBI lineage: Eukaryota > Metazoa > Tardigrada > Eutardigrada > Parachela > Macrobiotidae > Paramacrobiotus > Paramacrobiotus richtersi. Next base: position 8,152 of record JAQGAU010001365.1, on the reverse strand, counting down.
TTGATCTAGCACACAATATCACCAGAAGTGTTGATCTAGACACTTTTATTAACCTTTTGCACTATTTGTCGGATGAAGCTACAGCACTGCGCAGCAAGAGGCTTGACCTTGTCGCACTTCTGGAAAGAGGTCGGGAATGTGCGACGCTTCCCATGCCGACTAAGATAACAATCGCATCGGTCGGTTCCACAGTGCCATATAACACATGGGTACTGAACATTACCGACCTGCTGAAAAGTGTGATGGAAGATTTCTTTAAATGCCAGTGCACCAAGAATGACAGCGCACTGCAGAATTCCAGATTCGCACAGACAGGAAGGGTAGTAGACGAATTCACTTGTCGGCTGCAGTTTAAAACTTGGGGTCGCGAGGCACGTCAGGATGCCTGCAAAGTGCTGAAAAGAAGTGCGCCGCATACCAGTGAGTGGGATCTTGAATGCCGAGTCGGGGAGAGGTTATCAGAGTACCAGATGGATCCGTTGCACTTCACCATGACCTTTGTAAATAAAGATTGCCCGGCCGAAAGTCTTTGCATAATGCTGTCCTCTGACGAAAAACTACCGGATATATCGTAAGATTGCGTAACTTGTAGCTGCTGGACCAATTGAAACAGCTGGATTACTTTCTGCTGTTACTGCAATTTGGAAAGATTGTTATACGCGTTTGAATTGTAGGGACCTGTTCCAGTTCTTATCAAAATATCTGCTCGAGAAAAGGCGCTGGCTTCTGACGATGGCGCAGTCGGGTACTGTGCGGACGCCTCTTTGAGACAGCACGCTTCGTGGACACATCACACATGGATGTAGAATTGACAGAGAGCCGACTAGCCTTAACTGTTTAACTGTAGTAATGTTTTCGATATTTTAATATTTTCGTTATTTCCATTTGGATAGTTGTTTCGTTGTGTTATAATTAATGTATTCTTCGTGAGCAGAGTATGATGACTTGCTGTTACCTGTCCACGTCTGTGTTTAATAATTTAACATTCATGTTTCTCGGTTTGAACGAGCACCTGATTCCAGAATTCATATTTCGATCCAGCCCTACACCAGCTGATAACTCGGGACTCACGCGGCCTTCAAAAAATATGATTGTCATCTGAATCAGGGTTAGTTTTACATGTAACGTAATCAATCGACTATTGTTGTACACCTTACAGTACGACCTGGGTAGTGGATAGCCATCAGATTTTACTGTAACGCGTGAAAAAGCGAACGTAACTGTTTAAATCGTTTCCTTATAATAACATTTTAGATACATATGTTTTGAGGGCAATCTGTAAAGTCTAGAAAATAAAAAAAATCTGTATGTAAATCGTTTTCGCATTTTCTATTATTCGATAAGTCGCATGCGCCGTCTGACATGGTCACGGGCGGCAGTTAATTTCTCATTTAAAATCTCCCGCTGAGTTAACCATTAGTCCATGCAATTTCTGCATTTTTCTGTATGGCTTGCCAAAGTCAGCTGCAACGCAAATGTTTATCCAAATCATGGTCTGAGTCAAGAGGCCCATTACTATGGACGGTCTCGACGACCAATGCATTATCAAGTATCCCGTTTTTTTTGCTTCGAACAATAAAAGGATGTACAGTTTTCTGCGCATTTGCGTACGTTGCAGAGTAAACGGTCTGCTGGTCGATTTCCCATATCGATCGACGGTCGTGTATCGGACAGAATCCTGCGCGAACATGGATAACCCCGGCTGGATACACTAGTTTTCTACAGTGTATCCTGGGACAAGATGTTGGGGATTTTTCCAGAGAGTACGAGGAATCTGGTCGCGTTTTTCAGTTGGTTCCGTGCGGAACTTGTATAGATCACTTGCGGCAGTGTGCAATAATTAGGGTTGAAGGAAGGCAGCATGACACTCAGCGATTTTGGAGCCAACGAGACATCAGCACAAGTCCACATTATCAGCGCTGCGCGCGGCAGTACATGACGGTTGAGAATTTGTGGCACCTGATCCATGACAGTATGCCGTGTTTGACTGAGTCGGACTTTGCCCGGTTTCAGGATGGATAACTGCCAATTCGGACCCCAACATGCCAGATTAGTAAATGTAAGGATGGGCATACATATATGTATCTGTAGTTCAGGATGTTATTCCACTGTCCTTGACAAAATTGTGCACAAATTGTCATGTGAACTGCACAGGTATTAAATGACCGCTAGAGTGCCGATCCCCGAGAGGGCGTCGACTTCCGAGGGATACACTGGGTGGCGAACGATTTGGCTACTTCGAATCTCCACAGACTGACAAAACTCACTCTGCACAGCTTGCTGAATATACCTGCCTATATGAGATGCCACGCATTATGATTTCTTGGTGAATACGCTAATGTGCTTCGAAATGAAGAGAATCGGGTCGACCAATGGACCAATCGGTCTTTCTTATGCGTAATGGAGATATTATTTTTGTGACTTCAAGATTTTGGTGATGGAATTCAAACCAAGCTGTTTTACTATAAAACGAATTAACGCTACGTATACACTATTCCCTATAGCACATTGTGTTATTCGTACCGGTAATTATCGTTCCACATTTCCTCCATATTCCGTTTTCTTCTTTCTCAGTGGTTGAGTGGACGTTTGCCACTATATATCTCAAATTATGATTTGCAGTACATAACAATATGTACATTTGCAGTTTCGCAAGCGTGTACGTCACCGGTTTCTTCCAGTTCGTCTACATACATGTATTTTAAATTTTTTTCTGTGTGTATCCTTGTATCAGAACAGTCCAGTGATTGGTTCCTCCAGGAGCTACAGAAGGGACTGCAAATTTCTGAAACGATACTGGAACCATTTGAAAATACAGTGATCTAATTCGAAATAACAAATCAGCCGCGGAGCTGTGCTCGAAATGTATGTTGTGCCTTCTGTGATCCTTGAACTATATCAGTTCAATAATCTTATGAAGCGAAGAAGGTCGCCAGATCAAAACTAACCTCAAGACAGCAAAAGCGAAAAACAACATTTGACGTATAAATAATCTTATCACATTGGCTTCCGAATCAATTTTAGCCGTAAATTAATCGGACAGTAGTGATAGGTCATCCGTGCAAAGTAGTAGCGGTATCTTCACGTTTAACAAGTGACCACTGGGAAAAATGACATATCCATAGACTGAACATTTTACGTCAGTTCTTGCTAGTGAAAGAGAATTCCTGATCCCTGACAGCGTAGAACTGCGTGGAATTGCGAATACTTGACTGTTCGCTTCGGCCAGAAGCAAATTAATGGTATATAGTAAATCACTACAACTAGCGATACATTCAAATAATTATAACGCGAAACGGATATCGCCCCCATGTACCGGTTGACGTGCAGACATTCACCGAAAGTGGATTCAATTGGAATACAATTTACCAGCAACGAAAAACGCATTGTAACCATTCCAAACAACGGCTCAGTATTATAATTCCGGTTGACGACTTACTAAACAACAGTCAGCCGGTTTCCATAGCTCCCGGCGACAGATGATTCATCGGAAGTCCGGCATGTGTGTATTGGTCAAAAAAAAGCGAACCAAGTTTTGTCAACGGCATATAAAATACGCATCCACCACGTCGACCACGACACTCGATCGAAGTATAAAGCACAAGTTTGCTTCTGGTTCACATTTAAAGCGGACTATTCAGCTCTCGTTTAAAGTTTTGATAACAGTATCGACATAACAATCAGCTAGAATGTATCTTTCGGTAATCCTACTTTCTCTCACCCTGGTGACCCTTTCCCAGGCTCAGTGGTGGCCGCCAAGCTCCGGTGTCAATGCCAACGCCCTCGGTGGTGCTAACGCTTTGTGGGGCAGTACGGTAGTCAATAATCGGGCCCGCACCTTCAGCAGTCCATGGGGCGCGAGTGGATCGGCCATGGGGAACGCCTGGGGTCAGGGTGTTAACCCGAATGCGTGGAATGCTGCCACTTCTGATACATGGAGCCTGGGACGCCGGAAACGCCAGACTTTTGGATTCCCTGGATTTGCATTTCCCAGCTCGTCCAACGCGGGCGGCAGTTCTCTGGGTGGTGCTAATGCTGAGGTTGGAGATGCGTTTACGAATAACAATGCGCGCAGCTGGGGCAGTCAGTGGGGAGCGAGTGGGGAAGCCTTTGGAAATGCTGGCGCCAGCGGGTACCGACCTACATAACTCGTGGAACGCTGCTTCAGCCAATTCAAACTGGCAAGGACGCCGGTAACTGCATGGACTGCTGATCACTGTGTTACATACGGCGAAGAAAATGTTCCTGCATAATTTAGTGATCGTTTAAGAATTCTAAACTGAAAAATGCTTTGTAATTTGTTATTATTGGCAGACTACGTGTGCCAATAGAGATGTGGATGATAACCGTTTTGTACATTCTGCTTTATGCTGTGAGTTATGCACATTTCGTTCATTACAATGAGTGATGCCACAAATTTGACCACCGGAACTTCTGTAGTTCGCGAAGTATTCTGAGACCTTGTATGGACCATGTGGCATGTTGTACAATTAAGATTAAGGGCCGCAAAGGTGATAGTAACACTGCGCAGGGCCTGCAGTTGAGAGAATGCAGCATCACAATACACAACCGCATTTCACAACCGGCCGCGCGTACGGGCTCGCAAAATTCCGAACGAAAAGTTAATTTTCGTTGAAGTTCATCAGTCACGTACGTGTATAGGTACACCCTGGAAGATCACATTGAAAGTAATCCGGTTTGCGTAAAACTGATCGGCTTTGAGACATTGCCACCGCGAAGCGTCGTCGCTTGTATCGATCGTTGCTAATTTAGTGCTTTACCAGTCGGCATATAAGTATTTGTACATAACTCCTTACTGTATATTCCCGTTTGGTCAAGACTAAGTATATCACTGAACGAAAGAAAGAAGAAACCTAAAAAGCGCAACATTCCAACCCTTTTGCATACAGCTGTATGGTAAAATTTCAACATGTCAAGCCATCACCGCCAAATCACCAAGTGGCGCCGTATCAAAAGTCCAAGGTAAATACGCAGCTACTTTCGTGTAGAGTGACCCTATGCCAACCGCACAGTCGACGCCCGCCGATACCACTCCCGCCAGGTACTGAGTGTTGCTTTCTTGGTCAAGGCAGAACAGCGGGCCTCCGCTGTCTCCATTGCAAGCATCCTGGCCGATGACACCACCGGCACAAATCACCGTACTGAAATTGGTTCGGGCTCCGGTCGCTGGGTCCCTTGCTTGCGCACACCGTCGTCGCGAAGGGTCTACAACCGTCTGCGTGACGTACATTAAAGGAGTGACTGCAGGTGGTGATGTCGCGCCTGAAAATCCTAATTTCGTAGATTGACATTGCTACCGGACATGTGTTAAAACAGAAAGCGCCAGTTTAGTTACGTCATAATAGCTAGGCTTTATTTGAAATTTACAGGACGCAAAGGTTACGAATGTTGCGCTTATGATCGACTTCTCTGCACTTCTACAAGATCCAGTCTTTACCTGGTACTGGCGCTGATAAACGCCCAAATCCCGATGTTATGCAGGTATCCCCAGGTTGCGGTATGGTCGCGTGATTCAAACACAGCGTACACGCACAAGCCGCTTTCTCGCGGAAATCTATAGGTTCGTCCAAAATCAGAACCGCAATGTCGTTATTCAGAACCGTGCGGGTAAAATTAGGATGTGGAATGGCTTGTGTGACAGCAATGGCTTGTGCGCACCCTTGAACGAAATCCGGATAACGGGGAAGAGTCACATTACCCGTATTACGGGTGATTACACCGATCGCGACAATAATGCTCAAATCGGACTGATTGAATTCGGCTACAGTGCTGCCGACGATGCAGTGCGCCGCAGTTACTATTGTCGACATGCCGACGATGGTCCCGCCACATAAACCTGTAGTGTTCATCCGCCTGTTTGAAATTGTTAATGATACCTAAACATTCGAAGCGAACAAATCAAAAACTGCTTGAAATTGTCGTTTTTGTGCCCCTTCTTTACCTGCCAACAAAGCGTTCCGCTTCCCCCAGGGACTTCGAAACCCCCGACGATTTTGATGGAAGCTCGTTGAAAAGTTGTAAAAAGTGCTGGGTCACCATTGGGTATGCCGCACTGCTGGTGGATAACTTCGCCCTTTACAGCACTACGGAATAAAGCCACCGTGTTGGCGGGATTCTCTTCTGGGAGGCTGGCATTTGGATCTGTTAAGTGTTAACATTGTTTTATTTGAAACGAAACAAGCATTTGTATTGATGAATCGACAGTACTAACCGTAGCAGCAGAATAATAAAGCGCCAGTGACCAAATCTAGACAGTCCTGAGAGAAAGCCACTGTCTTGTTTCCACATGAGTCCAGAGCATCCAGTGCTACGCACTCTCCTGCATTGGAATCTGGCGGAAAATCAGGTGTGCAGGTTGAGGTGCTTTGCCTTTTCCATCGCGACAGTGAAACATTATCTTGAAAAATAGCGGTTGATGCTGTAAACGAAGTAATTAGCAGGATGGCGAGCTCGATCGGTGAGCCTGGGAGATTTCTGTTCTGCAGCAACATTACGACACACGAAGCACACTAGGCCGTCAAATACCCTGTGATTTGTTGGGAACTACACGTCTTCGGTGTGAAATGATCGGCATCGTTAACAACATGAAACATGTGCACGGACCTTGAAAATAGTGCTCGCGTTTGTTCGCCGCACCACCGTTTTCCGAATGTGCTCGTATGACGGCGAAGAAACAAATACAGTTGCTTAATTGCTGTCTAATTGTATATAAGATCAACGAACGAACCGTAGAGCATAAAATTTCATATTGAATGGCAACAATAATCCTAGTAGTAGTATTCTACACGGAGACGTGCACAAGACTTGATCGTGGACTTTTAATAACAAAGTTCTTGTGCTGGTAGCTACAACAATGGGCCATCTGAAGCGGTCCCGTCTCACTTCGTCTCAGGACTTCAGTTTGTGTTACCAAGGTATTTTGTTCCACTAGGAACTGAGAGATTTCTTCTCTGTTCGTGTTTTTTTCAATAAAACTATAAAACATCACGACTGCACAGTGATCCAGTTCTAACAACCAATACCGGTATGGCCTTCGGGTCAACTCGAAACATGCAGATGCTGCACGGTGAAGCCGCTCACAAAGTTTTTGACGTTTTTGAGTCACAAAGCTACAAAGACTGGTACGAACTTGATTTGTACTGGTACTCGAAAACCCCTGCTTCGAAACGGGCTGACCTCGTGCCAGTAATGTCAATCAAACTGATTAGTGAAAAGGTTGTTTTGCAGACAAAAGCCGTACTTCAAGTATATAGATAGCTATAGCAGCTAGCCATAGAAGAGCTAGCGCATACATAAAAATTTCCACAAAGGCATTGAAAACTACAAAATTCAGCACCTAACAACTTATTGTTAGACGAGCAGGTCACACCAGATCAACAACGCCGGCAACGGCTAAACTTATGCGGTTGGCAACGCAGTCGATCTGGGCTCTTCCGTTGATTACCTGATCTCTTGACAGGCAAACTGGATACTTCCGGGGAAGGCGGAGCCCGCAGTGTTCCAAAGGTTTCAACAACTACTAACGTAAGTATAACGAGCAGAGCACGTAACCGGGAAGGTCGCCTTTACGTCATTCTGTCCGCTACATAGTGAACTGCAGTGTAGCAGTGGGTATCACCGGCATATAGTGGCTAGTGCCTAGTGCTACCTATCGTCTGCTGTATATTAGAGGTCATCGATTTCCATGCGTTTACGAGTTGTATCGATTTTTACCGACTGCATGTACGTGTCGGCATAATGTAGAACCAAAGTATCATAGTATGTCTTAATTCTGTTACAGTAACCTACTGCGAACTGCGAAGTCTGATGCAGTATGTTTTCATTATTGTTTTTTCCAGCAGTTTTATTTGGAACCACAACAACGCTGCACAGCTTACAACGTGAAAATTAAGATAAACGATCGCCGCTCTCGGCCTGTCTTTATTGATGCGAAATTAACTTCAAATTGTCTAGCCGGGCTATGCCTATCAGTATAATTATCACCTTTCCGCGTAAAGTCATAGCACGACTGAAGAGAGATAGGGCATCTCTTTATAAATTCAGTTGTACTATGGTAATGGAGTTGCCTCGATTGAGCAGTCGGGCGCTGAAATGCCCTGAGTACAGGGAACTGATTTGCAAAGTGGTATAG
>JAQGAU010001364.1:0-19652 GCA_034698045.1 Paramacrobiotus richtersi | reverse complement strand
AAATTTCCACCTTTTGTTGCAAAAGCAGACGTACGAGTTGTGGGCTGTGGCATCGCCAGTGCCACTGAAGCCAATCGTACGAACGAAACAGTCTGTTCCCGTAAATCTGATTGGCTAATCGGAAGTTCGTCCAATCAACAGGCAGACCGCCGTACAAGCACAGTGCAGGCAGCACTCGTACATCACCGAAACTTGCACGATGCTAGATCGTCTTCCCACGAAGAATTTTCAGTTGTAATTCCAGTCAATTGCAGTAGAATTCCCTTATACTCGTCTCGTTTGCATTTCTTTGCCCCATTGGAGCCATTTCCCTTTCCCGTCCGCTCCCTCCACCCTATTAGCCTTCCAGTAAAGGTAAGCCATTGTAGCTGTAAACTGAGTAGTTTCATGTTCAGGAAAAAGCGATTTTAGAAGAGAGTCGGAAGCGAAAAGTAACGCCAGAAAGCAGATCATTTTACGGATTTTCGTCTGTATCTATCACCTTTTCTACTTCACTGTATTTCCTGATCATCTCGGTAAAGTGCTAGCTAGGAAAATTCAGGAAAATCAGCTTTAAAACTCGCACGTTTCCGTAATCAGGATCGACTGTCGTGGCTTTCGACCTTTAATGTGAATTTATTGCGTAATTACTTCCTCCTGGCCGTTAGTGAATCGTTTAAGCCTGTTTGATTACTTCTCTTCTGGACTTGCACATATTTCACAGTGTCGGTTAATTAAAGACTTCCTGTACGTTCGCTTCCTCGGATTTCTGTCAGGCTAGGTCATAATGCGTAGCTGAAGCAGCAGAATGCTTTTGTACAGTATAAAATTGTGAAGTCACTCTGGCTAAGCAGTATTTGCAGCTTTCTTTAATTGATTATTAGAGACTTGTGTAATTTGAGAACAGTACGATTAACGGACGATTATTCTCAGTGTGGTGTCGTGTGCAAAACTGCAAAGCGCAAACTGGCGGGAATGAAGATTTCTGGTGGCGTGATTTGTGAGAACTCGGATTTGGCACTCGGTCAACTCCGCTGGTTCGATTTGCATTAAACAGGGACATTTACTTCAGCGCCGTTTTCTGCTTAGCAGCAGGCCAGCAGCAGCTGGACTTTCTTAGTTTTGTACTGTGTTCATATTCATTCTGGTATACGTATGTACAGGAACACGAATACTAGTAGTACTGGGTTTACGTAGCATTCAGCGTGTTCTGACTGCTGCGCGAAACATTCTGGTACTTTTCACTGCATCGTTTGAAAAGTAGTTTAAAGTGACTAAACTACCAAAGTAAAGCATAGCTGGAATTACGCTTAGCCGCTTAACAAATTTTTGATAAATTTGCGTTTGTATCAAAGTAAGATTCAAGTTGAATGCATGCTTTGCTTCACAGATTTTTTCAAGGTCAACTGTACGTACAGCGTTCTACGATTGCATTTATACATATGTGTTTATTGCGCTACCATAGTATAACAAGAGTACAGTATAACGTTTATACATATTTCGCTACATGTACGGTTTTCGTTTTTTACATTTTTCTATGTAATTCTCTCCAATGATTTATCATGGTGCAATATCCTGTAATCCGTAAAAAATGTGACATAAGCTGCTGTACTGTACTAAGTCTTGTCAAGCTTTTATACGGTACATGGTTTAATTTGGCAACTGCCGCTTGTCCATTTATATGGCAAGGTGTAGTAAGGAGTACGCGGTAAGAAATTATGCATTCATCTGCTTAATTAACTGCTCGCTGTACAGACTTCAGAGCATGAGTCAGATGTTGCTATACGCGTTACTGTCTACAAAGTGGTAATATATTTTGTACACTCATCAACTGATTTTGCTACTGTATATTCGAAAGCGGTAGTTTTGCGATTATACGTAACGCAACGTGTAGTGGTCTTGTGTGAAAACGCTGTTACTATGAGAGGAATAAAGGTTCTTTTTTTGCGATTATTGTAGCCGTATGTCGACCTTAGTATCTTGTTGCCCCTATTTTCAAAGTCATGCACGTTGATAAAGTTTATTGGAATTTGAAAAGGTAAAAAAAAGTAGCGAGGACTTTCCGGTCTCCGGTCCGACCGCCAGGGTTGTAATATTTGTCTGCGGATTGACAGGAACAGATTTTTTTCCATGGAAGGCCTAGTGGCAGTTCTTCATCCTTCTTGGCTTTTGCTTACGGTTTTTTAATTAATCAAATAATTGTAAACCGCGTACCGTGTTTGTGTCACAACAACTAGCTTCACGCAGCGAGAGAGCAAACATTTCTCGTTTAAGCATCTACCGCCCAGTCCAGCCCGTGGCTGTGCTGAAAACGTATTATGACAGCCGGAAGTATGCGAAGACATCACCTGTAGAGCAACTCTTTTGCTGGTGCGACTGACCAAATGTTTTTGCAGAATACCACCAACCGCGACCATGTCGAACAAGCAGCTTGCGCTAATTTTCCTGGTGCTTCTGGCTACCTCGGCACCTGCAGCTGCGTTTAATTGGCTGGCGATCATCCAGACTATTAATCCGTGGCAGATTATCTTTGCGACCCTGGCCTCCTATCTCGGTGCAAGCGGTACGTAAGCATGCGATGGTGCGAATTTCCGTGCGCCTAATCTGTTAATATTGAATCCGAAACTGGCATGTACATCTTTTTCTAGTAGTCAGTTTGCCGGCTTGGCTAGTCGTAGTTTTGTGATGCAATTACATTTTCTACGAATGCTACTTTAATACGCTATGCATAACAAGAATGTGACAATACGCACGCTTCTGACTGTACGTTTTCGCATTGATCTGCTCTCCCGACACCACCTGGCTTTGTTCTTTTTCGGAAGTAATTTTTTTGAACTTTTACGCTGTTTCAAGACCGGTGTTTTTGTAGTTGTAACCTTGCCGACTGTCCATGCGGTACCTCGTGACGGAAGCGCAATGGTCCAGTACGGAGTGGGTCCGGCTACCGCGAGTTCAAGCAAGTGCTGGTTAATTTAGAGTTTTAAACGTACTGAAATCTAGCACTGCAGTAGTATGTTAGTTGTCGAAGCCGTAATAACAAAAATTTCATTACACCAGTCCACTAATTTATGTGATAATGATGCTGATAGCATCAACATTCTTTTGTTACTTTATTCGTGAGGGCAGCAGGCGAACACGTTTTAGATTTTAAATTTAATTAGCAAAATTTATGATTAATTAGCCGATTTCAAGCGTTATTCGTACAGATTTAACTTGATCATATTTTTTCGTAGGCGCCACCTTCCATCAGTGCTTTGCGGCCTACCAGTCCGGTCTCACCGACATCACACTTGCCTGTAAATCGGCGGGCGTTGTGCTGGCAATCTTCGTGACTGTGTGCGTTGTCCTGGGTATCGCTCAAAGCTGCGGGGAAAACTACCAGGTATGACAAGGACACCTGCGATTATACGGCGCGTTTGTACGAGATTTGTCGCTAGATGTTTTCGCTTGCTCCTTTCCGTGTGTCTTAGTTCTGCAACGCTCAGTTATACAGTATTATAGATGCAGCTTATGCGATAATACGGTAAAGTTTTAACCGAATGTGTGCAGAGTGAAATCTCTTTTCAAGGGTGCCGGAGCGAGCCAGCCGGGAGAAGCACGCAATGCCGTTGCCATCCAGGAAATCCGGATCGAGATGCGGGAGATGCGCACTGAAAACACGGCAATCCATAGCGAAATCCGGAACGGGTTTCGCCAGCTCCAGCCTCTGTTGGAACATCCGGGAGGGTAAAACGTCCCGATGGACTAATTTGTACGTGCAAAACGCAGCTGCTTTATTATTATTTTATTGCACTTGCGAGGTTGTTTCATTGTTCGTAATTACGCACCGAGCGGTTAAGATTTGGTTTCTTTTTTACGTGATGCATTGCAATATACAAGCCAGGCGCACTCATGTTTGATGAAGCTTTTCTTGCAGGTTTCCCCTGTTTCCGCTTTTGGCGTCCGGAGTGTCCCGTTTTTGTTTGATTTTCGGAAAAGGGTGATTTTTTTAGGTTCTTGTTTTTTTTACCGTGATGTGTTTTAATGTTTCGTCGGGTCATGATGTGAGATATCATGTACCTAACGTACTTATTTTGATTTTTCTTTCGTGAAGAGCCTTACACTACTAAGTGTTAGTGTTTGCTGTTGCTGCTGTACGTCACGGTGTTTTGAGATATTTGTAAGGAAAAAAAACCTCCGCTGCTGGATGTAATTGCGAATGTTTATCTGACGCCACAACATATCGTACTGAGCAGCTTCAAGCCGACACAAGGATATCAGCTAATTAATAGAGTGGTATAAACAGTGATTAGTAAGCATCAGTTTAACAGAAAGATGTGTGAGAGAAAGAGACAGAAATCAAATTATTCAGAACAGTTGAAGGCGGAAGATTACAACCATATTTCACGAAATCCTGAGAATTTGATGTAACGGTGTACCAAGGGTATTACGCACTGCTCGTGACCAAGATAACGGAAGTGAACAAACAGAAACGGTATACTTTAAAATGCATAAAGCGTGTATACGGCAAGAACATACCGGAAATGACCAGGTCACAACAAACTGCTCTTGCTCATCATTCACGAAAACATTCAGTCCGTCTAGTATCATCAGTAGCATGCAGTGTGAACTGTGCGATCAGAAGCGGAAACTACCGTAGATCGTCCCCGTACGCTTGCTCAACTCACAGAGCTTAATCGAAAGTACCACGTCTCACTAGCCGTTTAGGGAACCAAACAGACCCTTCTATGATCTGTACAAGATGATCATAATCATAACACGTCACACAATTCCAATCACAAAGATCAGAACACATTTTTCGCAGACTAGCACTGCATCTGAAGACTTTGACTACAGATTATCCTGCATAAATTCTCATCCTCGAGAATGAAACAAAAGGTTAGAAAGACTTGTTAGGACTGTCTTGCAGTACTTCTCGCCATACGATACGAGCAATGTCCACAGGATTCGGTGGACTGTTAAAATGTGAAAGCTTGTAGTAGGTTGACGAGTGCAACTGGGTGCTTAATTATCCATAGCAATTTCGGTGTCACAGAGGCCGGCTTACCATGCACGTGGCGGGAGCAGGGTAATGATCGACTTCTTGTCCCTCCACTGGCGGATTCAGGTTTGCTTCGGTCCCAGTACGCACCTATAGTGAATGTACTGTGCTGGGACTCGCTCGCGCGAGGCTCGTGGGAAGGTGTCGTACAGTCAAGCTGGTGTACAACCGCCGGCCGTTTATAGTCAGTTCGTAACAGTCGTATTATACCGCCAGTGTATCACCCGTGAAGCCGATGTAGATCTAGATAAAAATATGATCACTCTCTACAAGTACGGCGATGTTGCCTCCGATTTTGACGTTCCATTTCCTTCTCACTTTCTCAACATTACATGGTTTTATTCGGCATCAGTCCAGAAAACAATGTAGCCCGGAAAATTCCAAATCAAATAAAGACATTACAAATAACTAGATTAAACATTACAAGTAACTAGATGCTAAATGAACTGCGCATGCAAGTTAATACCGGGTCGTAGCCGATTGCATATGTGTCTCGGTCACTGATGTACCGCCTAGCTCGGGCATATGTATCTTGGACGGTGTTATCGACCGGAGCGAAGCGGAGATCTCCGGTCTATACTCAGCTCGAACGCATTTCTGCCTGTTACGGAAGTGCATGTAGCCATGTGGGACACGATAGCTCTCGTTAAAATGGCGATTTGCTCCAAGTTTGACAAGCGCGTTTCTCATTAAGAGTTCTCGAACCCTTTTGTTTTTGAACCATTATTTCTAAAAACTGACAACGTTGTTAAGATTATGGATGTACCGCTGTTTGCCAGACAATACTGCCGGTTTAGGACTGATCAGAGCGGAAAGTCTCTTGCGTAATTTCAGGACATTCAGCATATTGCACAAAACACAGCTTCGCATAGTCATTATATTCGAACAGACTGCATAGTTATTATAACAAAACGTCTTCATCGCCAGCATCAGCGGAGAGCGATTACCTAGTACTCTACACACGTTCAGTGGACGTGCTGGATATAGCTTAAAAGTGCACGCTGGCCACGGAAAACACACATTGGCATGTGTATCCGGGAGAAAAGCGTCGCCTTAGTCGTATGCCAGGGTGCACCGCGACATCCCCGAAGGTGGCCTACCGGACCGACTACCGAGCAGGAGGGTGCTCTAACTCGCGCCAAATCCCTTAGAGGATCTACACGGAGAACCCGGTCTATAAACGCGCCGTCTGAGAAATAAGCTAATCAAAAACCCAAGACCCGAGTCGTGGATCGCGCGGTGTATTTCCGGCCCGGACCGGACCAGCTTACGCAGAAAAGCCGGGATTTCACTCGGAATGTGTTCTAGCTTTCCAGGTGTGCAAACGCTCCGGATACGCTGTTGCTCGACGTTCTCTGCTTTCGGTCTGATAAGTTGGACAGTGTACGAAGGAACTCGCCACCCGCTGTCACATTCTATGGGCAAATGTAAGCGCAAATGTAAAGGTCATCCTTTTCACAGATACTGAAAGGCGGACGAATGTCTGATAGTGGTATTTCACCGAGCATTTAAGTACTCACAACCCGACTATCATCTACATAGCTATATCTATTTCTCAAACTATCAAAATTACTCTTTATCTGTCGAGAAGAAAAGAATAAAGGTAGAAGTTTTTCAGCTTTACGTTATTCTAACAATAAGTTTATACAGTGTACTAACGTTATTGCAGATTTGAACGTGGTATTTTGTGGATTATATGCAGAAGAAACGCGGTAAATTGTAGAAAAACCTCAGTAAGGTAAATGAATACGTGTTTGCATTAGTGACCAGCAAAACGCGATTGCGAACTTAACCACGTACTTTAATAAAAAGATCTCATCTTGCAATGCATGCAGTGTCCAGAAAAGCTGTTGTCAAGTGTTAAATTGTAGCACTCAGCAGTGACCACAGTAGCTGGTATCGTAAGTAAGAAACAAACACAAATCGTAACTTAGAACAAAAAAAAGGATGGCATTCGGTACTAATATTAATCCCAACAGGATGTGCTTGCCTGATCAACAAAATCAATTTTTTTGTTTCGAGAGGCGCACGAAAGGTCGAAACGATACGATATAGTACTGAGACTCGTGATGCCTGACTGCGAATTCAACGAATGGGACTGCTTGCTTACTTTAATATCCTAATTACGTACTCATACTATAAAAATCTGTATTATAGCATTCATCATAACGTCAGACATTTTGTATGTAATAATGCTATTCTCCGGTACTGGTTGTATATATCACTAATATTACAACGCTACTACGTCCTTTTAAACCTACCAGGCGAGAATCCTTAGAAACTACAAGGACTAGGGTACGGACATGTCAAATAAACAGATTTTTTTATTAGTTTAGTTTAGTTTATTGACGAGCAGACAAACCCATGGCACTCAAGGTCTGGTCATTATGGATATTAAGAAAAAAACAACAACAAGAAACCGTGGCTTAAAAGAGATTGTTAAAGTTAACAAGAAACCGTAGCTTAAAAGAGATTGTTATAGTTAATTTTATCATAAGAAATTGTTCCGTTAAACAGACGCGCCCTTCAATGGCGATTCCTGAATGAACGCGCCTAGCACGAATGAAACGAAGTCATGACCAGCGTACTTCATAAACTTAATATAGTATCAGATTCGAATGCAAAGCTAGTAACAAACACCTGCTGCATATATGGTTTTTGTACGGTTTAAATACTGGATATTCAAAAGTTTTAAACACTGTTCTGATGAGGTCACATTGAGGTGCCTGTATGAACCAAAACTCACAGGTACGTACACATACTGTCAGTATATTACTGCGATGTCGTCATCTCCATGGCATCATATTATTGATGCAGTCATAACGGAGTGGCGTGATCGTCTGGCACGCAACGCAGCCTGCGAGAAAATTCTTGCCAAGAGTGGGAAATTAGGAATGCGGCTGGCTAGTGATGGGCGGGTCATTATGTGCGAAAGGAGCCAGTCCCGTTGAGGGATCAGTGCTGCGCATCGGTGATATCACTCTGCCAAATTTGACATACCTCTATACGGTAAGACGGGTTTTTCCAAGAGTTGCATCATCGATCAAGTGTTTAATTACTGAACGCTTGCATTCTGGTTAGCAGTTCGCACGGAGTTGTATTTTTACTGATCTCTTATTTTCGTTGTTTTTCCGGAGGCGGAGGTATCCAGCCAGGTAAGCGATTAATTCCCAATAATTTCTGCTCTAGAACGACTGACCATATAAGAATATAATCGAAGTTTAGCAAACCAAATTTAGCAAGGAAATTTTGACCTACGAATTCTTCTACTTCTAAACTTGTCTACGACCAGATGCCAGCTTCAACAGACTATTACAGAGTTCACATACGGTGGCCAACATGGCTTGTAACCTTCCTCTTTTTTTTATATGATTTAATAGCGAATTTTAGCTCTTACCTCGGTAGATCGATTTGGGAGAGCGTTTCGGGAACGTTTTTGCCCATATTTCTCGCTTTTGACTATTATTCAGTCTGATGTTGTGGTTTGTACCAAACAGGGATCCCATAGACTCCCACAGAGTTTCCGTCTGTGTGTCCCTTGTGTTATGTGTGTGGTTTCACGTTTCACGTTTGAGCTCGGATAACGATTTCTTGATATTTACGTAGTACGATTTCTGGAAAGGTTCACGTTACATTAGTGCATATAGAAGTCGCTCGACGCTTTGCAAACTGGCTTGCTTTGCAGTTTCATTTGGAATCCTTTGGAAATTCGCACATCGGCTGCAATGATGTCATCCATTCTGAAGGTATAGTTGCTATATGCTGTATTGTAGAAGTACACTATACGTTCTGCTGTATTGACTCTCTACACGCGTTCGCTTGACAATTTCGTGTAAACTGAGGTGCTGCGTTTACACAGTGAATTATTGCGCCTACAGTATTTACACTCCATTGTTTTCACTGTCAGTTGCAAATTGTACATACACAACGCTGTAAAAAGTATGAATACGACGATACATACCACATATTACATACTATAAATTCCTTTGCTATGTTTCGTTAACCCTACCCTCTCCCACGTAAATCAAGACCGAAAAGAGACAATCCAGTTTTTTTCACCCGAAGACCGTCGATTTCCACTTAAACTACCGAGCTTTTGTGCGTGCGTATTAGTTAGCAGCTATTCACATCGATTTTAGCACTTCATTCTGGCGCGTTTCTTATGCAATAAACTCGTCCAATCTCTTTTGCAGCTGTCGCGAGGCACTTCCATGCGGATCTCCCTGCTCATTTTCGTCATGCTCTCGATTCTGCCGGCGACTTTGAGCGTTAAATTGGGCGCCGGTAGCTCGTTTCTGGAACCGGCCAAGTCCCGCCAAGTTGTGTCCGGTTGTCTGATCGTCTTCTACTTGGGCAACTCAGGTATAAGCATCCGAATGAATGAATTTAAATTTGAAGGAAGATTTATTGTCTTATGCAACGGGACACAAACCCCCTCGAGGCAGAAGACAACGGTTACCCCTAACGGAAAAGTTCAGTTGCTATCAGGTTACTAGTAATTCTCTGGAGAATTGATCGTAATCAGTTAGGATGTCCGCTCTCGCTTTGGCCCGTTTGAGATTTTCTCGACGGCTGTATGGCTCTTTATTAACCAATGCAAATTGAGCTCGGCAGCGCGCAGGCGTGCCAATACATATAAATACTAAATCCCCATTGGTCGACCCAAACTCAACACAAACCAATCAAAGACTAATCGATACGGCATTCAAACGGCAGAAATGTACCGACAACCGACGCAAAGATCCAGTTATAGTTTAAAAATGATGTAAATGAACCAAACCAAAACCACGAAGAGCTCCTCACTGATTCGGTTGTTTCTCTCGCTTCTCATGTTGTGACTTAAAATGATCCATCCAGATGGTAAATTTATGGGTCAGATGCGACTGCATGGTGGAAGGCAGTGTTGGGAGAGTCTTCAAGGCAGCGTTCACTGCTTGCCGTCCCGCTGCAGCATCCGGAACCATCGCGCTTACAAGATCAGTCATTTTTTCTGAAAATAAAATAAAGCACAAATTAAATTACAAATTTCCAATACAACATTATTTAAACAAATTAATGAAATTTAATAAAATCATTGTTAACAGATTATTATTAATTATTCTGCAATGCAGGTAAAAGACAATTTGATATTGCATACTTTCGACTGCACGGAAGAATTCGATCCCAAGAACAGACTCGAAAAATTTGTACGGACGCTTGTCTTCAGATTGCTCCTTTCTCATTTCGTAAAGCGTTCCTAATCTGATCAAGCCGGGAGCTCCCCCAATCAAACGCGACATCAGGTACCACGAATACTTTTCTGCCGACAGTTTCCTATTCAAGAAGGCAGCATCCAGTAAATGGCATTCTTTGTCAACGTACACTGATGGAAAGGCACTGTCAAGCTTCATTTTGTCGGGGCCATCTAGCTGGAAAAACCATGGCGATGTTTGATCAGGTAGGATGATGGCCGAACGGTTAACTCGACGAGGGTTTTTCAATGTAAATTCACGTTCGTTTGTGCGCAGCGGAATGTAGTACTCTGTAACATCACAATTTCTTAACCACTCAGCCAAATATAGTTATTATTATTTTCTAAATAGAAGTATATTCACCGTCACTGGGAGCTCCCAACTGCGGCCATTTCCAGCGATGGTCCTTGAATTTAATCGTCTGCCCTGGTTTAATCAGGTCCGAAACATCCGTTATTTTTGGCAGGCTGAGCACGGTCAGTTCCCGGCGGCCTGAAAATATGCAAATATGTGAATTGTTAGGTGAAACACAGCCGGACACGTGTACCTGTATTTCCAGTGTTTTTGACCAACACAGACGGAATCTGTCCGGTCCGTGGATCGTTAACACCTGCAAAAACAAGTTAGTCTGCAGGAAGCGTTGTAATCGGGTCACCAAAATCGCGCTCATACCGGGAGCACCCTCAAGAGAAGCGCGTGGAAACGAAACGATAGCACTATTTCGAGTTGGACCGTCTTCTACAAGCGGAGGAAAGGCCAATGCCAAATCCCGGAACAAATCAGCGTCTGACGGTACGTAAATGTCATCCTCCGGCAGTCCGGAATCGTGCTGCAGCTTAGCGCAAACCCGCTCCGCATATTCTAGGAATTCTACTCGGTAAACCATTTTATCGAAAATATAGTACGCACCAAACTTGCCTCGTGGCTGATCGCGGTCGTACTCGAAGTTTGAAACTTCCCGAGCAATAGTTTCTACCAGTTCATTCTGACTTGCCCACCCACCATCTATCAAGTAGAGGAGCTCCTCGTAATATTTAAATATGGAATTTAATCCAAGTTCCTTACCGGTTTTCCACAGGTCACAGCGGCTATACAGATCGCTGGCTTTCCCAACGCCGCGATTCAGCTCAACATTCGCTGCAGGACACTGAACCGCGGCGGGAGAAAACCCTAGAACAAGAAATCAAAGTTAGCACAGGTTGGCTGGGAAAATCAAGCTATCGTCTATGTACATACCATCCAGCTGCAGATACGAAGTAGACGGCTCATTGGGCGGCAGCGCCGCATAACCTGAAAACAAAAGTTACCCAAATGAAGAATTCGGCAAGACACCTAACATTAACAATTAAACGATAATTTAAACTGGGTTAAAATATTCCGCATTGACTGAGATCAAACTTGTCCGGTGAAAGAGAACTATTTCCGGCAAAATATGTCTGATTTCCAATGCCGCTATCTGAAAAAAGAAACATGGATTGAGGACTGACGACAATTGTTGACTACAAAGTACTACCATTTTCGAGGAGCTCCTCAGCAGAAGGTAATTCGCCTACAAAAAGACGTCGACTGAAGATTATGAGCAGAAAACATGATGGGTAGATATAATCATAAGGACGAAACATACAAACACCGCTGCCGCTTTGGCTCTCCACAGCCGCTGATTTGCAGCTAGCTGCAACCAAGTTAATCATTATCGGATGACAGCGAAGATAACATCAAGGAAAAATCATTACCAACAGGAAAAATGACTCCGTTCATCCTCAGTCGGTCCTGGAACGTCAGCGGTTTCTGCGGGGGAGTTCCCCCAGGGGTTTCTTTCTGTCTTTTAGGGCGAGCTTGTGGCTCCACAGCCGACGAACGCTTTCCCTGCGGTCCGGACTTTTTGCCTTCCTGGATATGCGTTCACCACTAGAAACTACAAAATGCACAGAACACGAAGTGTAAATGTGCAAACGTACCCTCTGCAGAACGTCAGCACGGTCTTGCGCGCCCTTGTCAGTGGGGAACCATCCCAGGTACTCGGCAACGTGGTACTTGCGGTCTGTATCGCAGAAGCATTTATATCTGTCCCCAGGAACAAACTCCGTTTGGAACTGATTTTTTTCCACATAGTAGAATATAATATCGGAAAAGGGAGCTCCCGTAACCACGTAGATGTCGTCAATGGTGAATCGCGATAAAATGGCGCCTGAAATTTGATAAGCGGCCAAATAAACCCCGAGAACGACTGAACAGAAACAGCTAGACTCGCTACCTCCTTGCGATGCATATCGAGCTATGCACTGGCCGAAATTAACTCGCTGCTGCTGGCGGGCTGTAAGAACCTTGGACATTGTGAAAAAAAATCAAAATAACCTGAAACAAGAAATTTGAAGATGGTCTTGAGAATTCAGAGTTATCTGACTGACTACACACGAAAAATGCGTAGCTCCGCAGATGCAATTACATTGTTACAATAACACGATACAGGGAAAAACTTCGAATGAAACTCAAGTCTACAATGCACAGCCTATCAGAAATGAGAACGCAAGCGGTGCATTCCCGTTACGCAGAGCTGATATACGATTCACACTCTAAACAAAGTAAATGCGAATGTCGCGCGCTATCCCCGTACCACCTTATATGACGCTTCGCCACGGTACACACTAAGGTTCGCAACGCTATTCCACTGTAATAAATTGAAAATTTTCGAAACTAGATTTCAGCCACACAATTATACGTGCTGTTTATTTAGTGTTAGTTAATGTGCAAAAGTTTCTTTTGAAAATTTCGCTTCGTTTTACTTTAATGGATCGCAGACAACGGAAAGTGGGTCAGTGGAAAAAGGCAAGCAGGAACGCTCGAAGAAAAAGAACCGTGACGTTCGCCGATGTGGACCGAGTGCGAAGTCCTTCGACGGATCCAGGTGAGAGCAATCTGCAAAAGATTTTAGACCAGATTGCAATGTCTGTTTCTAACTCTACAAAGCTTGCAGAACCCGGCGGCAATGAGGAGCTCCTCGTCGAACCAGCGGTCGTTTTGCACTTACCTCCAGAAGTTCTCGTGGCAATCGAGTCCGCTGTCAAATTCAATGTTAATGAAGGTAAGAAAGGCAAAACAGTGATCACTAAACATCAGTTTCAGTATTTGCACGTACAGAAAGAGAAAATCCAGCCGAAGCGCGAATGAACAATGCCGAAGAACATGTGGACCTCCACGAGGACTGTTGGGATGAATATCCTGCGACGACTTCCCGGATATCAGTCAACCAATTTCTTGGACTGTTTCTGCAAATAGCAGATAAATCAAAGATTTCATACGATGCCCAAGAAGCTCTACTGCAGATAACCGCACTGTTACTGCCTAAAGACAGCCGATTTCCCAACATCCTCCATCAAGTCAAACGTGGGCTGGAGAAGCGAGACTTCTACAGCGGTTTTGAAAACCACGCTGCGTGTCCGTTACGTGGAAGCTACATCGGTGAAGTGCGTGATGCAAACACTACGTACCTCTGTCCAGATGATTCGTGCAGAGCCAGTTTTCCGGCAAGTGCACTAGAACCATTCACATTTGTTCACCTTCCGATCACAAAGGATCTTCAGCGTCCAGTTCAATCCGCAAAGATCAGGAGCTCCTGGAACAGAACAGAGAATGACGTCTTTACTCAAGCAAAACCGGAAGGTGATGTTTTTAGGAATTATAGGGAGACTATCGAAAGCTACCTTCCGATCGTATTATTCTCGGACGGTTTGGCAACTTCCAAGTCTTCAAGCTCGAATCTGTGGGTACTGAGTTATCACATACCTGTACTGGAAAGAAGACCAAAGCCACAGCTTATAACGCTATGGAGTAAATCCGCAAAATTGTTCGCAGAATCCTGGCGGCAGCCGGCCAAATGGAAACAAGGCCTTATACATCCAGCGATCGAGGAGCTCCTCAAATTAGAAAATGATGGTTTATCATATATCGAAAACGATACACGAAAAACGATGCCTGTGAGAGTAGTCATATACTGTACTGATAGTCAAGAGAGGTGGCCGATAACGCTACAGAGCTCATTCATGGTCGATTATGGCTGCATTCACTGCGAAGATCCTGGAACACGGGAGGAACTGAATCCTGGAATTGACAAAAGAACAGTAAAATGTTACCCTATGATAACAGAAAGAGGCGCCGAATACCGTATACCGGAGCTCCGGGACGAAATTCTGACGAAACAACGAGCGGTAGCCGCTGAAATCTCTACAGAAAACACTCAATCGCTAAAAGGCATTCAAGGGCAATCGCAGCTATTAAGGCTTACGGAATTCCAAATGATTCGTCAGACTCCGGTCGAGCCAATGCATCTGTGTTTCGAGGGGCTGGAACAGAAATTTATGGAATATAGGTTGCATGGACCGCTTTGGAAACTTACACCTACAAGCAAAAAATCCATTAACTTCTTCCTAGAGCAACAACAACCTCCTTCCGTACTTCAGAAACCGATGTCTTTGGATTCGATTGGTTACTGGAAAGCGAAATCGTTTTTTTCTTTTACGATGTATTTTGGACTACCTGGCCTGTACGGTGTCATCCCAGACGAGGAGCTCCTCATTTACGCAAAATTTGCAGCAGCGGTGCAATACCTGTTTTCCGATCGCATAACAGAAGAAGGTTTACTGGCGACTTCCGCCCTTGTTGTCCAATTTGGCCTAGAAATACAAGCGGCTTTCGGTGCACGTCATATGTCTTACAATCTGCATCAGTTCTGCTGTCACCTGGTCGAGTACGTTTATCTCCTCGGGCCGCCAACAAAGTTCTGGGCGTTTGAGCACGAGGATCACATTGGCAAGCTGAAACAGTACCTGAAAGGCGCAAACAAACAACAGAAGGAAGTTGCAGGAAAGGTGTGCTTCTCGAGAGCGGCTGATATGCTTGCCGAACGATGTCTCCGTACAGCAGAACCTGCAACGAAAAAACTGCAGCAGTTTATCAGTGCAAAGATACCATGCGGTTCGACGGTATGTTTAACCGATCATGGACGTACATACTTACTGGGAAAATCAGTTAACGAAACATTTCTCCAAGGCACCGATCCAGTCATTTTCCAGTATCTCCAATCGCAGGGAATCTTTAAGGGAGCTCCCCGAATATATGGATACCAAAGATGCATTACGGAAAGAGGAATTCATATCGATACCGCATCTTACGACAGGAAAAAGAATCACGTGGACTCGATTTTTTTCGATGATAGAAATAACATTTTGATTGCTCGATTAATAATTTCCGTTAATGAGAAAGCAACGTTTATCGTTGGAATAGTTTTAAAGAAGAAAGATTGGAATTATTTCGATTTTAACAAGGATCCTTATCTAAGTAATCCAGTTTTTCAGGATTTTTATCAAAATGTGCGAATAACTAGCGAATTAACCATTGTACAAACGAGTTCGGTCAAGAACGTCGGCATGTTGATTCATGATCGTGAGGGGAATGATCTCGCTGTTCCTGTGCTATCCCAAGTGCCCATCTAAGCGATAAATAGTCAGTCAGTATCAGCTCAGCCTGTGATGTCAACACCCGTTAGACTGTCCACCCGAGCCAGAGCATCTTCCGTTTCTGACAAAGGCTCAGCCGGCTCCTGATGTAGATGATGATCAACATCTGATACAATCGAGGCGCCGGCCGGCATACTAACTAACTCAAAAGCAAACGGCATTTCATGTGAATGAACGTAACCGAGAGCGCTGTCACAGGAGATTCTTCGAGGAGATAATTTACCTTCCATGGTTACTGCCACTTCCTGGACATGGCCGTTGGGTCGATAGTCATCGTAGCGTTAAGGCCGCATGATGTGGGTTTGGCCTGCATGGTCTTCTCGAATATGTTCGCGTGACGAATGGGCACGTGCTAATAACAAACAAATGTCACAATTATTATCAGACGTATGAGGCGTCCGAAGAATGTTTAATTCTTCGCAAAGCAGCCAAAAATAAGCAGTGCAGCGAATTCCATCAGACTATAAAATAAGGTATTTAAAGTAGCGCGTACAATTTCCATTGTTACTCCTAACTACCTTCGTCGAAATCGGCGATATATGAGAGTTTACCGAGCCAGAAACCGTATCCTTGTAATAACCCTGCAAAATGAAAAATTTTTTAACATGTAATTAAAGGCGTTGCAAACAGTCGGATTAACACCATCTTATTGCCCGCAATTTGTTACACGAACGGAAGAAGTCATCTTAACCTCCAAAAGGGCGAATAGCTCAATTCGGATTCTTTAGAAAAAAGCGGCAAATGCAAACTAGTCAGCCGCTGACACTGTTCAATCAATATTTCATTATCCGCAAAACGTTTTGCGGGTAGAAAACACGGCTCGAACCGGAAGCGAAACCTTAGTCAACATATTATGCAATTAGTCTGAGCCAATCTTCACCACTTACAAATCTTTCTGGATGCAGTTTGATAAGGAAGCGTTTCCTCAGGAAGCTCAGCTTGCGAATTTTGACCCATGAAAAGGTACTGATTTTCACAAGATTCTGGAAGACAACTATGCCCATGTGTGCCACAGATAGATTCCGGGCGACGCCTTCATGGTCCTGTAAGCAAATACAATGAACATTTCCCATGCTAGCTGAAGAACACTGCGTAGCGCAATAGCGCCGCCGTGACCAATGAACCACATCGCATTTGCACTTCCGGTCCGATAAATGTTTTTTAGTTATAATAAAAAAATGCCAGAAAACGTTTATAATTATGTATTACAAATTATAATAATAATGGTAGCCTACACAAAAGCAAAACACAGACAAATCTGTCTATTTTTTTCAAGTTACGAAATCAATAGCACTATCAGGACACGCTTTTTACGATTACTGCCACACGGATCAGAAAAATTTGAATGCAGGAAATAATAATAATAAAATCAAGCGTGCCATTTTAATTTTGTACAAAACGGCGCTACCAAATCGATCAACAAAACTATTGTATAAATTTGCGATTAAAAAAAATATTATTCAAGACCCAGCTTCTGCAGATATGATTTCGCCTCCTGTAATTCCCGTTCTCCGCAAACAGCAAAAATATCACATTTCCCTCTGCATTAGCTAAGAAGGGTTGTGAGCTAGGCACCAAAGAGTGTGCACTTACATTGGCGGCATGGAGTCGCATGCCGTGCATTTCACATGTTCTGGCTGTTTCCAGAAAATTCAAATCTGCTTCCGCCGGCGACTGACCAACGAGTTGCAGATGGCTATCGCGCACTTGGCTACAAGGATAAGAGCTCGTAGAACTTTTTACGATATCTCTCAAGTTGATGCTACCATATGTCGCCAGTGCCATGTCAAAATCTTATGTACAGAATATAATAAACGCAAAAAATCTAACGAGTTGTGATCGTAACACAAAACATGTTGTACAACAATGCATTACAGTCCAGTAATTTCTTAACTGGACATTTCAGGCAAGTGAAGCAGGAAATATGGCTGAAACTGACCTTTGACTTGGCCTTCATGACCCTGCACGCCTTCATGCGCTCGTCGTTGCCCACCTCCTCACGGTGGCGGCGTTTGTCCTTTTTCTTCTTAGGCTTCTTCCCGACGCCCTGGCCCTCTTCATCCTCCGAGTGGAACAGGCTTCACTGTCAAACTCTTCGGCGACATCACTCGTTTCCGACGGTGGCTTGAGGTCCTCATCTTCAAAAAACCAAACGTAAATCATAATAATTATGTATCATGTTTAGTTAATGGATGAAATACCTTCTTCATCCTCGTCCATGTCCTGCTCAGCGCCTTCTTTTTTCACCTGCTTTTCATCGTGCTCCGATTTCACGTCGCTGTCCAAGATTTCATCCAGATTTTTCCGCGGATTAAGATTCATACAGCAGCAAAACAAATCCATCTAATTCCCAAATAATCATGACGAAATTCAGAATATTTTACAAGTAACAAACTAGTTTATAAACTCATGTGTTCTTGTAGTTATTAGTTTACAAAAACATTTTAATAACACTACTTCACAATACAAAGTTACGCAGTATGCTTGCTAACAGTGCTACAAAACATAAGAAAACTTCAGTTACACGTTTGATCAATTTACCTCCTTGTCACCGCGATTCTTCACCCGTAGTCCCTTGGCAGTTACGAAATCGAATGATCGGGAATATTCCTGCCTAGAAAAGTTCACGCATATCCGACACACTGCTCACCAGTTCGTAACGGCATAGCAAATCTGACAACTAACTTTTGGATGCTGTTAAAGGTATGAGTAATGCCGTTCTTGATTTCAATTTCGAAACCAGAGGAAAGCGTGTTGCGCTACTGCCAGCGAAGTCGACAGCCGCTACTCCATCCTCCCGCACATGCAGCGCTGGCTTGTGGAAGTAGATGAAACCGCGGTCCAGTGGATATAAAACACCAGCCGCCACAAACAGTTAGATATTATGTACCCGATTACTTCAGTTTGAACGGAAAAATAAAGTTTTTTAATGAAAACATAAAAAATAATTAATTAACATTAATCAACAGTGGAATAATGGTACCTGCGACCCACTTCCCGGCGGTCGTCTTTAGCCGGTGATGTCTTAGCTGCTCCAGTTAATTGTTCTAGCAGGACTCTTGCATAGTCACAACAGCAGGAGACCACTTCTCTAGCACTCTCTGAATTCTGCAGAAATAAAACGGAAGTTTAGACCTTGAAACAACAAGTTCACAGCAAGATACTGCACGGAATAGCACTCACCAGAAACATCCATAAAAACTGGAATTTTGAACGGATTGCCAACAAGGAATAAGGCAATTTCAATATGCAATCTGATGGCAGGACACTCATACGAATGCCAGGTTAAGCAACTTAGTTCGCAACCGAAAAATTACTACGTAACATCTGCATTTAATAATTTTCATTCTCACAGCGCGCATGGTTACTAGAACATAAGAGACGGTGATTGCGGTAACAGCACTCGACCATTAAAAATAAGACAATCTTTGGCATGTGCAGGTGGCTATCTCATACACTGACTTCTGAACTGTTAAGTTCCAGCTAACAAAAGGAACATCTACGATAAGGAATCGACACTCGTATGGGGAGCTCCCCGTCATCATAAGGTGACATCAATAACGCTTAATCTCGGACAGTTCAAAGATCAAACTTCGGCTGCGTTCACGGCGCTCATCAAACACCTACACCGGAAAAGAACTACCAACTAAAACATTTCGCATAAATTAACAATTGACGATATTTACCTGACACGCAACACGATCGTTGTTATCGGCTGGCACTAAGAACAAACCTCCAAATGGCCCAGACGGGGGATACAAGGGCTTTTCAAAGAGGTCCAGATTCGCAACATCGTCAGTCCAGACAACCGATCGACGCTCACACTTAGCGCGATGGCGTAGTTTCAGGAGGTCATCATCGGCGAGATTCGGCTGCAGCAACAGCCCA
>JAQGAU010001363.1:0-19675 GCA_034698045.1 Paramacrobiotus richtersi | reverse complement strand
AAGCGGATCTTGCAAGTAAAATGTCAAAAGCAGCCGTACGCCTTTATAAGCTCCGGTCTTCATCGCCAGCACAAGCGGAGAGCGATTACCTAGTAACATTACGCAGAATTTCACATTGAACACCTTTTATCGATTAGGACGTAAAATTATTTCTGCAGTCTGCGAATGCCGAATCAAGTAGTACAATTACGCACAAAATTATGACATCTGTATGACACCTAAGACGGTAACACTTCTGGGCGCTCCACTAACTGACGAAGCTCTGTCCGTTTGTTTGGAGCAAAAAACTGCTGTTCTGAAAACGTTTTTAGGTCGCCTCATGATGATCAGCGCACATCACGCTTTTTATTTGTCACGGCATTGCTTCGCGCTTCCCAAACTGATGTATACTTTACGCTGCAGTCCGTGTTGGAAAGTACCCGCGTTACTGGAGGAGTTCGATGAGCTGATGCGGGTGGCGATGGAAACCATTACCAACACCGAAATGGTTGCGGCTGTCTACACCCAAGCAACACTTTCAGTTTCACGAGGAGGGCTCGGTGTCCGTCGGACGAAAACATTGGCTTCTTCTGCCTATCTGGGCTCCATGTTTTCGACTCGCCGATTGGCACAGGAGATTTTTCCTTGTGACAGCTTGGATGTTGTGAACGACGCTGTTGAAAACTGGAAATCTGTTACCGGGTGCGATGTTGAGCCTCCTGAACTGGCAAGGGTACACCAGTGTGTCTGGGATAATGCAGTCATTGAAAGAGATGTGCAGAAGCTGTGGGAAAATGCCAGAGATGTTCCTCAGTCAGAAGCACGCCTGAGAGCAGTGAGTACGAAATATGCTGGCACTTGGTTGAATGCTTTACCGTCACAGTACTTCGGTAATTGGTTGGACGACCAGGCTTTCCGGATATCGGTAGGGTTATGGTTGGGAGCAAAACTCATGCCTGTAAAAATTGTGGCAAGGATGTTACAGAACGCGGGCTACACGGGTTGTCCTGTTTGAAAGCCGAAGGATTATGGAGAGAACGGCATAACTGTATAAATGACGTAACGTTGCGATCTTTGAGCAATGCTGGTGTCGAAGCATATCCGGAGCCGGCTGGTTTTGTTCGCGAGGACGGTAAGCGGCCCGATGGAGCTACCAGAATGAACTGGTTTCGTGGAAAGCCACTCGTTTGGGATGTTGCCGTTCGGGATACTGTCTGCGACAGTTACGTAGGAGCCACGTCCAAAAGCACTGGCGCAGCGGCCGAGCAAGCAGCCGAGCAGAAGAAGAATCATTATCAGTCAATTCTGAAACGTTGCAATTTTGTGCCTCTTGCATGTGAATCATTTGGCGTTTGGTGTGTCGAGGCGGTAGCGTTGTATAAAGAGATTGGTAAGAAATTGTTTGTGAGGACTGGAGAAGTCGTTCGACATGTTTTTTGTTTCAGCGTTTAAGTTTGGAAATTATGCGCGGTAACGTTAGTTTGATCTTAGCCACTGTCCCTTCTCGCTCTAACTGGGACAAATTCTTTGTGTGAACTGCTTTTTCTTCGGTAATCTAGTACAACCGGGCTCATGCCAAATAAGAATAACATCTGTATGAATTTTAGGCAATAAACAGGTGTCATGTACTTCGTTGCTGTCTCTGTACAGTTTTGTCAATCGAACGTAGTTAACACAGAGCCTGGCAACGTTGCCAGTACAGATGTACTTCAACCCCGTAAACCAACCAAAACTTTGTGAACCTTGTGCCCACACACGTTTTACCACAACTCTGATTAAATTATCTAGTCATACCAAGACCACAGGTATTCCCGTTCGATATGTAATCGGTGTGTTAGCTCGTAATGCTTGACAAAGTGCCCCCAAATTAGTATGTCATCTAAAATTCAAAGCTAGTGATACCGTCCCCTTGCTATGAAATGCGAAGGAGTATTAATAATATTTTTTGGCCGTAGATCACAAGTTTTATTGATTGCTGAACGAAACTTCCAAAATCGAAGTTTAATAAATAAAAGCATTGCATTGAATCAGATTTCAGAAACATCGAATGTCGTAACTGACTATCTGTAGTCAAACTGGAAAAATCTGCAGATTGTATTCGAAATTCTGAAATTACCGGCTAAAACGCGAATTTTAACGAAGTCTTCTCCTGATGTGCCACGTCCACAGTGAAAATTAATTTTATTTTCAACCTGATCGCGAAGTTAGTCAAAACTCTCGCTTCGAATAATCGAGCACTCGCACTGCTTGGTTTCTTGGGACTAAAAGAGTACCAGGAGTACAAATAGGGTGAATCCCGTGGTCTACAGAAAAGCCAGCAACCCTTAAAAAACTAAAAATCAATGGAATCAATGCTTTCGAAAACCGTAACGAAAGCCTTAAGTAGACCTCACCACGATCGATTCCTTTAGACATTTGGAGGATTTTCTGGCAAGATGTTGAAGCGTAATTTGCCGGCCACGTTTCTGGGTTTACAGAGATCAAAAAAGCTTCAAAACGTGCTTTGCGAGGCACCATTTCGCAGGAGTTTGGTAGTTCCGTATACAAAAAATCTATATGCTGCTGTTATATGTGCTTGCCTTTACGACGGTTATGCGCGGATCTTTTCATTCGTATGATTGCCTTATGTGTTGCTGCGTAACTGATACAAAACAACCAACGCATTTTGCAGTGTTGTGCCATTACCTTGTCTTGACGTACAGCACAGTTGAAGTGGTATCAACACAAAATAGTCGACAAACAATGGTACCCGGCAGTCATGCTGTAGCGATCCGAGAATGTCAGTTAAGGGCATGATGTTCCAACTAATCACTAACGCTTTGTATTAGTGTAGCTCTCGAGCAGACCTTTTGCTATATATTTATGCAACACTGTGCCAGGCGAACCGAATTGCATGATCGGACAGCTTAAATTCACAGTTCGCGGTTCACTAACACTTTTGACAGCGATGCAACCACCGTGATTTCTTGAGGATATTAATAAGGGCGTCATCCCTATTTGGATGCCGAATATATAATTTTCAGAAAAACCATGGCCAGGTTGCATTCCGCGCACCGCAGCCAGACCTTTAGTTCGAAAACGGTAATCAAAATTGTGGTTGGAGTAGCTACAGTGTTCATTCTGTCGCTGCTTGGACGCCAAACTTACTACAATCGCATTGTAACGAATATGGCATGGTCGCAAAGATACAGCCGAAATTCGATCACAGTGGTGACGGCCTATTATGAAATTCCTTCGAAGCATCAGCACACCAAATACATGGAGTGGATTGGAAATTTTCTCTCTAATATACCGTGCCACTTGTACATTTTCACCAGCAATTCAACATTTCCGAAACTGGCCGCATTCCGGAATACATTTGTCGATCGAACCAGATTTGTGGTCAAGGAGCTACACGAGCTGGAGGAATTCGCTAAAATGGAGCACTGGGTACGATTAAAGGAAACGGATAAGGAACTTCATCATACTCCTCAGCTGTATGCAATCTGGAATGAAAAGTGGCACTTCGTTCATGCTGCCATTGGGGAAAACGTCTTTAACTCAGAGTACTTCGTCTGGTGCGATATAGGCTCCTTCCGCACACGCAGCCATATACAAAACCTTATTAAATTTCCGAACCCAGATAGGACCGAAAAATTTGGTGATCAGTCAAAGGTGACGCTACTCATCATGAATCCCTTCGACGAACGAGTCGACTACATAAGCGAAAACGGTTTGCCGTCCGCTAACCTTCGTAAAGGAAATGTGGACCACATCGGCGCCGGTTTAGTAGGCGGCCATTTTAGGGCTTGGAGATTGTGGCACACCAGATATTATGCGATGCAGAGCCTGTTCGTTCACGTTGGTTTAAATGCTGGGAAAGAGCAGAATGTAATGAACGCGGTGGCTATGATGCATCCCAGCATTGTGCAACTGATCAGGCCGGAGCCATATTTTAATGGCACGGGCGATCCCTGGTTCTATTTGCAGTATTATTTCTCCATCTAATGACTAGTGAAAAATCTGAACTGGTTGAGGACTAACCCTCAAAATGCACAGTAAGTATCCGCAGTTACCGGCCAGGTACGCTCTGTGTACCGAACTTCTGAGTTCCGCTTTGCATATACCAAAATTTGTTTGGGCAGCGTTGCATGAAAAATTTGTTGGTCTCTATTTATCCCAGATTTTTTCCCCATATAGCGCAGCTTTTCATCCATCACAAGGGGAGACAGTCAAGGGTGCTTACTTTTAGTTCATGGTACTATCGGAGGTACTGGTTCTGGTAGTGGTAATGGTACTGGTAGTGGTGCTGGTAGTGATACTTGCAGTGGTACTGACACCGGCTATGGGACTGGTAGTGGGACCCGCCAGCAGTTAAATAAACGGATCACAATCGACCGCAATCATGCATTTGCACGCTAACAGATTGGTAATTTTGAAAAAATTATTGAAGAAAGAAACATTGCTCGTTGTTTTTGTCCTGAACGTACACAAGATTTTGAACTCACTCGTTTTCTCGTGAACTCACTAGGATTGCATACATTTTAGCACAAATCCCCACTCGGCAGGAACAGTCATCCGCGAGAATCAGTAACGAAGATTTGCAGAGTAATTTTTCCAGCGCCGTTCGCTCAGCTGAATGTAAGCGTAAATGTTGTGAACGTGTGAAAACTTTGAAAGTTTCAGTTAGCCCACCAAAGGAGTAAACGGTATCGTGGAGGCACCCAGACTGCCTGTCAGTGGTCAGTGTTACTGTTTTGTTACCCATTTCGTTCATCATATTTTGCGCATCCAGTAATTATAACTGAATGCTCACTACCTTACGAGCTCGTCTGAATGCAAAACAGTTCACAGGAGAGACATTTTCTTTGCGTCTGGTATCTCTAAAAATTATCTACAGTACAATATTCGTAAAAAAAGTTTGTTCACATCTCGCGCGCTTCCAGTGGCCGCAACAGAGCTAACCGCGTTTGTAAAATTACTCTGCGAATGTTCGTTTCTGGTGCTCGCGTATTACTAAACCTGCCAGGAGCATAAATCTCCAAGCGAACGCGCTCAGAATCTTTTGAACAATCAGCACAGCACAATGAGAAATGCGATTTTCTTGTTAGAATCATTCACACAATTTATTCATCACTCTGTAAATTTCACATTGTAGTCAACGTAATTTGTTTATGTGGATTAACTGCTGTCCAGTCCCAAAATTAGTACGGTGCTATAATGGCACCACAATCAGTACCAGTACCACTAGTAGCACCGTGAACTATAAGTACCCGGCAGAGAGATGGACGCGGCGCTGCTAAGGAATGTGGATACCCTGTTCTATACGCGAGTCTGCAAAACGCGTGTTATTCCGCGGGAGGTGCATGATATTACAGGTATCGTCGAGTTAAAACTATAAAACAAAAAAAATGCACCAGTTTCACTCTTTTTATCCCGGACAGTACGGTGCTTCCAGACAACGGATCTTTTTGACCAGGTTTGTTCAGCGGTAACCCTATATACGAAAACCCAAGCAGAGGAAACGTTGACTGGCCACTAAGGTTCTCCACTGATGCGTTACGTGTCCGGATGGTTGAAGAATTTCCGGCAGCCTCGATTCCGGAATTAATCTGCAAATCATAAAAACTGATTTAGGCGATTTTCACAAAATAATAAACTAGAAACTGTGTTATACGGATACAGACTACAATTAAGCCTAGCAGGACATTTGTAGAGTAGTCAATCGGGTTACGTCAATCGATTAAAATAACTAACAAATGCGCCGAGTGGAACAGTGTGAATTGACAGCTTACAGTCATAATAATATGTCATATTGTTTAATTAACGAACCTCTGACGATGCACTTGGTCAAGCGTCTTGCTGCGAGTTCGGTGCATTTCGTAAACTTGGATACTCAAGCCCGGAACTATTTTGATCTCCCTGCAACTACCTGCAGCCACGTACCTTAAACTAAGGTGGGCTCATTTTAATAAAGATAAGAATTTTTGAAGCGATTAGACGTTAACACATGAAGCGTGCCTATAATGATGAAGCGTATTAACAGCTTATCGGTGATCGAACGGTGTTTTTTCGCTAACTGTAAGCATTTTCTCTTGTAATTATGGCTTTTGACACGGTTTTGGTTTAAATACCCCTGAAGTGAGTGTAGTCTCGTTTACACCGATAATTTATTAGTGGCCAGTTAAAAGATGTTTAATTGTAATTAATGGTAGCGTACGAGTTGTGTTCTTTTGTTTCTGACCACGCCTGCCTGCACACTGCAGATCTGCATGTTACCGTCTTCGTTTCTGCATCGAACTTGATCGCTGCTCATCGATGTTTTTCATTCGAGTCTTTTCGCTCTGCGTAGCGCATATTTTCTTTCCACCCAGCCCACCCAGCTGGTTCGATGGTTTCTGTTTTATGTTGTGCCTCATTGCAGTCAGCTCAAATAAAAGGGGTTTCGGGTGGATCGGGACCCTAGCAAGCGCGTGCGGCAACGCCCACGCAAGCGACGGGTGCTGAGCAATCACGATCAACTGAGCCTCTCATCCGCCCACTTCCGTCTCCCGCCGGACACTTGCGAGTAGCATAACATTAACAGTTGTTTATCAGATCTATTTGTGGACATAATAGGGAATAGGGAATAGGGCTGGCTAATGATATAACGTCGAATATATGCGGAGCAGCTTTCCAACAGAAAAATCTTTTCACTAAGCAACATTTCCGTCTTCGTGGCTTCAACTTTGTATATCTTTGCGGCAGTTTGCGCTGAGAAGATCAGGCAATTGCTTAATGTAATCCTGTTGACTTTGCTATACGGCTTGACGAAAACTGTGATTCCCGTTCCTTTTCTTTCGCCCGTTGCGAAGCAACATGTATCTAGATTCACAAATTTCTACGTATCGGGTTCTTTGGGTTGCAGTTACTGAACACTAATTTTTACTGCAACGACAGCAACGTCAATCGAACATATTATTGCTCTACGGGGATTTGTACATGGAACAGTGTTTCATATGGGATGTTATTAGTTTGTAAAACGACTTGCCGGCTTCTAGAAAAGATTTACAAATTCTGCAAATAACTGACAGAAGGTAGAAAAAGCTCCATAATATAGGCCTTAGCTTTAACATTGGCAATATATTTCTTTGTTTTCCTAATGTACCAATGAGAAGCACCACTCAGCCTCACTCACTGCACCAGACAGAAGTTTGAACTTATCAATGAATATTTCTCTGCAATGAACACATTTCTGAAGGCGAATGCATAATTAAACATTTTACCTGGACCACTCGTTATTATGTAAAGTTTTTTGAAATGCGTGTGGGTTTGTTCAGGGATATTAGTCAACAGCGCAATTCTTGTGGGGCATGTGCACCGTGTGGTACCCACGCGGCACACTCTTCCTTCCGTTCGCTTTTGCTCATTTGTTGGTGCTAATAGCCGCAGCAACAGTATGTGATACCAAACTCAAATCCGTGTAGTCATGCCAAAGGATCAATAATGAAGGATCGCGTCTTTGAATGGTCAACAACTTTACCAGTGGAACGGCAAGTGCAGTTAAGCAGCGACAAAATCGACCAATTCAGAACACATCATGGGTTTTAAACTGACGCCTGTACGAATACTGAAACGCGGCACGCTTGTGTTCGTGTTTTGCTTGTGCATGCTTTTTGCCTGGCCAACCTTTTATTTGACAAAGTACCATACCGCTGGTAGTCGAAGCGCAACAATCAACAGGAATACCTGGAAAACTGTTCTTCCGTTTTGGGTTTACGTTTACTCTGCTTATGCGAGAATGAATCCCAACAATACCGCATCTGCCACCATTGCAATTACTGCCATTGTTAGTCGCAAAAATCCGTCCGGAAATCTCACAGTCAAGTGTGAGTGCATTTACCGAGACGCGGTGGTTGATTCTGCAATTCCAATTTTTGCCGAACACTGGGCTCTTGACTATGTGGCGGCAACAATATTATGCGATATGACACGTAGCCTATTTAAGAATCCTGAATTTTTGACACTGCGGTGTCAGGTGGGGAATTTCACTGGTTCGGTCGAGATGTACGTACCAGAGTCCCCACCGCGGAACCGATCACCGCACAGTTTCGGAATATGTGGTCCAGTCATTTTTGGAAGGGATGTTAAACCTGAACATGTTATACAGTTTGTTGAATACTATCAGGTAATGGGTGCTGCAAAGTATATTTTTTATCTACACGAAAGTAGTGCACTGCCATCCAGTGGGATCTTACGCTCCAATGCGACAAAGGACTTGATGAAAGTGCTAAAGTATTATGAGAAGCTCGGGCGCGTGCAGTTGGTAAAATGGGCCCTACCGGCAGACACTGAAGGTAAAATACACTACTTTGGACAAATTGCAGCCCTGAACGAATGCATGCGAAAGGTCGCCGGGTATTGGAGTTACGCCGTTGTCGGTAAGATGCAAGTCATCTCGTGTTGTAATATGATTCTGTTCTCCAAAACATGATACCTCCAGCCTTCCGCAGAATTCAGAGCATGCAACTTAACAGTGACAATTGGGTGGAATAGGCTAGTCCATTTCTTTTGCGCCGTTCTGCCAGACCCAGATTTAGGGATGTAGCTTCGTCTATAATTCGTTGAACTCTGCATTCAGAATTTCAGATCTTTCTTTCAGTCAGCTGTTCATTATGCAAACTTGAGAAATAATCTTAAATACAGTATTTCTTTATGTTAACTCTTTAATCCGTATAAGTAATTTCTTTCTCTGAAGTTTATGTGACCCTATGCAATACTGGGAGTTGTAGCGCTTTTTTTCGTTTGCAGTTGATTTTGATGAGTACATCATATCCCGTAATGGAGCCGGGCTGAAGTGGATAATGGAAAACCAAGCCCAGGATTGTCTCACTATACGAATGTCCGTAGCCAGATTACCACTCACTTCACTGAACCCTCCTTTTCTCCGAAGTTTGCGTAAAATCACACGGGAATCATATGTCTGGAGCGCATATGTGCGCTCCAAATACATATGCCGGCCAGAGAAAGTTGTTACAGCAGGCATACATTTCAGCGCAGAAGCAAGACCAGACACAAAGGTATCAGTCGCCGATCCAAATGAAACTCTGGTACTTCACTTCAATAACATCAGTGTTCCGCAAAGCGATGCTTTATTTACCGTCGACATGGGAGAGGTTTTGGGTCTGGCG
Organism: Paramacrobiotus richtersi; assembly: GCA_034698045.1. NCBI lineage: Eukaryota > Metazoa > Tardigrada > Eutardigrada > Parachela > Macrobiotidae > Paramacrobiotus > Paramacrobiotus richtersi. Next base: position 10,547 of record JAQGAU010001363.1, on the reverse strand, counting down.
CGTCTAGATCAGTTTCTTGAAAATGTGATTTCGACATACGAAGAAATATTTAATGCACCTGCGATCCAAATTTAGCGCAACCGTATATCACCCATTTGGAGCCGAATTTTGATGTGGATTCTAGAAATATTAAGGGGCTGTCGTAATAAACAATGGATAGAAGTACTTATTTTCCTTCATCCAGCTAGCAGAATAAATCGCAATATTGATGGAAATAAAGATTCTGCATTGTACATATAACACTACAGACTGTACCGTTACACTCTGTAAAGGGGCCTAGAGCTCCTTCCGTTTGCTTGTGCCGAATTCGGCTGAAAAAGCAATAAAGAGCATAGTAATATGGAATGGTGAAAATCATGATCGCGTTGAAAACAGATGGTGCTATTGATTCACAATATAAATGAACACACATACGACTGAAAACAAGAGCACGAAAAGTCCCCATGGATAGATTGTCAATATGCTAAAATCTGTATTTAAGCAAAATTTCCGCGCAAACTAACTATCAATCAAAGATCTATAATACGGACCCCAGGGTCGAAAAACCCAAACAACCAGATCAAATCACGAAAAACCGACAACACCACTAGGTCGGCCATAGTCGAAAACGGGGTCACATGATCTTTTTATTCAAAAAAAGTCTGACCCGGCACAGTCGCACTAAGCGGCAATTCTTACCGCAAAAGTTACTGTAAAGGCAAGGCCTTTCTAAACACAAGCCAGAAAGCTAATTTGTGACGTAATCAATGTCGACTTCCGGTCCACGCACAAGCCTATTAGTAACACAGTCGAAAAGGGAAGATTTAAGCCGTTTTCTGCGGAAATCAATTCACATTTCTTGTGATTTAACTACAAAATATATAAAACATATATCTGTTCTAAGTTTTTCGAACGATGCGATACAATTGAGCTATAGCGTTCCACAACAGATCGAATACTATTTCCGTAATTTTATTTCTCTGTTTCGCTCAACCGTTTCGTACACACACCGCCCTTATCAACATTTCGCTAAGCACGCGCAATCACATCATTTTTAAAGCTTTTACAACCGTTTAACAGAGTACTGTCACATACGGTGATCAATAGTTTTGCCAAATCGATATACGAGATCAAACAACCAGCACACTGCTCATCCAGTAAACCTACACACTATCTTTCTATGTACCCGCAGCCGGCCATCGTTTCGCGCAGTAAAAAATAGACTGAACAAATCATCCACAGTAATCCAGTTCCACCCAGCAGGGATAGATGCAGTCACAAAAAGATTGTCTAGTTCTCGAAGTAGCCCGTCAACTGAATAAATCGCAGACTGTTGGATGGCTTTTCTCTTCTCGGTGTCCAGTCTGTCCGCCTCGTACTTTGCTCGTTCCCTCCGGCGTTGCTCTGGAATTTTCGATTCTTCGCAGGCATTTTCGACAAATATTTGGTACGGTTACGGACTGGCCATTCTCGTTCATTACCGGAAAAGTCGAAGGAAACAGCGTCGGTATGGCATCACGGGTGAGCCTTTCTAGTTTGTATTCCACAATTTCTCCATTGAGACGCTGAGCCGATGACGTCTGCTGCACGAAACGGTTTTCAAAATGGATTTCACAAATTGTGGTACTCTGCGTCGGAATGAAATGCTCTCTGGGAATATACTCTGTATCGCAGCCAGACTTTGACTCTTTCTGGATCCTTCGGAAATTGAATCGTTTTCCCAAACATCCTACGAGTACTCGTACTCTTCCAGTATCACATCCGGGGGCACAACAATGCCCCTACATTTTGCGTAACATTTTATAAAGTTTATGAGAGAAAAAATTGTCAAAAGGAATGATTTTGACACAAAAAGTCCGCATTAACTATGCTTAACTGCGAACAAGCGGGGAATGACTGTGATTACGTCACAGCTCAAAACGTCACGTGCTGCCAGGCCTGTACTTTAGCAAGGCCTTGGTAAAGGATAAATCAAACCGTGATATACTGTTGCTTGGAGGAAAATTAATTGAAATTGTAACTGATTTCCTATACAGTTACCGGCATTTACAATTTTTCAACATTTCGGATGGCAAAAGGGAAACCTTTTCGGTATCCCAACGAAAACGCCTAAAAACCCAACCCTCAAAAAACGAACGTAACGCCCATTACAATAAAAAGAACCAGATCGGCATGCAAAAGCTCTAAACCGTCACAACAAGCAAAGATATACTACCATCAGTACCAATTACGTTACTGCAGTACAGTGATTCATCTCTGAATGTTTGATCGATGCGTGCTGACTATTTATGCAGTGGCCCATGCAGAGGCGGCTCGAGGTCCGGCCGACGGGGGAGGGGGCGGGGATCTCAGGAAACCTCTGCGCCTGCTCCGCCAGGTCAAAAATCAGAAGAAAGTGCGAAAAAACGGCTAAAAAGCTCAAGAATATTAAAAATTTTCCCGCCAAATCAAAAACTTTCCCTAAACAATGGAAAAAAGGCCGCCAAAATCAAAAATTTCTCGTCCACGCCAGGCGCGACTACCTGACCGGAAGCCGAACGAATTACCAGCAATGTTTAAAACGGCATTCTTGGATGCGATTCTGAAAGGAAGCTGAACGAACCAACAGTAATATTAAAAACGGGATTGTTGGATAAAGTACCGACCAATTTAACAGTAGGAGAACGAACCAAAAGTATGCTTCTATGCAATCCCGACCATTTGACCGGAAGCAGAACGAACTAACAGTAATATTCAACAACGGATTCTTGGATGCAGTACCTACCATTTGACCGGAAACAGAACGAAATAACAGTAATATTCAAAACGGAATACTTGGATGCAGCGACATTCAAAACGGGATTGTTGGATGAAGTACCGGCCGTTTAAACGGAAGCAGACCGAACCAACAGTACCTTTTTATGCAGTACCGAGCATTGATGATTGACCGGAAGCGGAACGAACTAATAGCAATACATTATGTATTCGAAACGGGATTCTTGGAGGCAGCACCGCTAACTGAACGGAAACAGAGCGCACTAACAGCAATATTCAAAACGGCATTCTTGGATGCAGTACCGACGACTATCTGACCGGAAACAGAACGAGCTAACAGCAATAGTAAAGCTTTGACAATATCCAAAATTCTAATCATAGTTCATTATAATTATTAGATAAACAAATGATAAAAATATAATAATGACCGACCGACCGACAGATGACGGACGGGCATCGAAATCCATTTGAGTTGAGTATAGTAAACTTTCGCTTCGCTTCGGTCGATAAATATCTTAAATATTACTAGTAAAGTGCACTGGCTGGTTGCGGGCACTGAATGACCGAAGCAAAGGAAGTACATATATAATATTTTATTAATAAAAAAAATAATAAGGACAGACCGACCAACAGAATGACGGACGGACATCAAAATCCATTTGAGTTGAGTACAGAGGACCTTCGCTCCGCTTCGGTCGATAATATACAGACTATGATCACTGATCACCAGAAACCCTGAGGCGGTAGCCAAAGGTGTTTCTTGTATTACATAATATGCAACAAATGTCGTGCAGAGGCATAACGAGAGACCAGTTGCTTATTTTGTGCAGCATTACCCAAGCAAAAACATATAAGCGGAATTAAAGAGACCAAAAACACATCTCCTAAGCTTATGTGGTAAATGGGTTTTCGATTACCAAAAATTTCAAGTTAACGGCTAATACGCATTAATAAACAATTGCTTTGTTGGGTGGAACGCAAACGTTTTTTTTTCGGCCAGGTACGCTTTGCATAAAGAAACTTTCCCAGTTCACTTCGCGTGCGCACAGAGTTTTGCGGTTAACTTTGCGTACAGACATTCCTGCATATGCAAATTTCTGAGGAACACTCTGCACACAGAATTTCAGCCGACAATATCTTACGACAACCATGAGTGCACCAAAAACAAATCTAGATCTTCAATCACAGCGTCAGAATCAACAAATGTCTAAAAGGACTGGTTACTCACTGTTACTGATTGCGCAATCACGCGTGACTTCAACGGTCTGACATACAGCTAAATATGCGCCCGTACAATGCTACGTTGTGGGCAATTTCTGTAACTTGGTTCCATTTCCCTTAAAAGTGACACACTATACATAGCCCGAAAGATAAAGAAAAGTAGTAGTACAAACTACTATTTTGGATTGTTGCTGCGAAAGAAAAAAACTGTGATTGTTTGCAGTTAACTGGTTACGGTTTCGGTTTCCATGTTACGGTTTCAGGGCACAACTCCTGCGGCTTGTGCTATAGTGGCCTGGTTTTCGAATGCTGAAAAGGAAGTAGAAATCGGTTAGTTCGTTTACGAGAAATTCACATTGCTGGGTAAGGAAGTTATAAGCGGGCCACCCGGTAGTAAGCTCGTGCAATTGCTAACAACAATACTATCAGTCCTGCCACCTTACGAAGAATCGAGAATCAGTTTGGCAAACGACAATTGTCCGGGGCATCGATTATCCGGAAAAAAATCTTTGATATCAAAGACCACCACTCTTGGGTCGTCAATGTTTGCTGGGCTAGTCATCGCTTCTCGAGCTGTTCCACCAGCAGCACACAAAGACGTTGTCAAATTGATCGATCCAGATTAGCAATCACAACTATATAGATTCGATCACAAGTCATCGCACATTATGGCAATAACCGAAAACAACAAACAAAGCTGGTTCCAGTTCGAGATGGGAGAGTGGTTGCGTGGGATGTGACTTGTACGGATACGCTTGCGCATTTGTACTTGGACGGAAGTTCAAGAAGGGCCGGGCATGCCGCACAGCTCACCGAAAGCAAAAAACGCTGACACTAGGCGTTTTTGAATCAGCTTGGCATCATTTTTTATCCGTTAGCAGTGGAGACTTTCGGGACTTTTGTCGCCTTTTTTTATGGAAATGATGCAGTTTATAACAAGAAAAATTCGTGAGTTAACTGGAGAATCCCGATCGACAGCTTTTGCTAAGCAACGTTTCAGTTTGGCTGTTGTTAGGGGTAATGCTGCTGCTGTTTTCGGAACTCTGCCTGTTATGTCAAAGGCGCGTGGAGATAACGAGTTTGGTAGTTATTTTTATCTCTAAATTTTTGTGGGCAACTTTAGCGGTCCCTGCGCAAGCATTGTTGTATTGCTAAGGATTGTTGCATCGGAAAATTGTCGTATGGAAATTATAACTGATTGTGTAATTTCTGTGCGATAACGTGTCTGATAATTTTACAGAGACAGTAGAAGTATAGAATTTCAGGTTTCAAGCTTCTCACTTCCAGGCGGGCGATGCCACAGCTGTTGTGACGGCAGAGACCTTCTAATATTAAGATTGGGTTGATAACTACGGGTGAAATCAGGTGGAAATTTTCTGAGTCTTTGTTGAGTTGTTCTATGAGCTAGTGGAATCAGGTGGAAACTGGTGGAAATTTTCCGAGTGCTCGTTGAGGAGTTCTATGTGCTAGTGGAATCAGTTGTAACATAAAAAGTACTCAAGCAAAACAGTTTTAATTAACGATTCTAAGTAGCCGTCCGGTGTGGCGGGCTGGGTTTTCGGGATCTCGGCTCTTGGTGTCCCACCCAGAAAAGTTAAGTTCCCCCATGTATGTGATACGATTAGCATACTTACTACTTAGGTACACAAGAAAGCAACGACTATTATATCAATTATATTACACACTACAAGTATTATATTACACAAGTATCTGTTATTCAAAACCCTTTCCGCATCACGACTCTTCATCTTTCGCTTTTGCGGACGTAAAAACAGAAAATAAGGTGATGTCTCTGGAACGAGTCACTCTTCGAACAATCAAGTGAAAATCAGTTCTGGAAAAAACAGCACGTGACGATTCACGTCACCCGTGTTGCCTCAACTGGGAACATTCATGCTCGTGTTTGTGTGACTCGCATTCCAGGCAACATGAGAGCTCACATTCGACGGCGCATTAATGTCCACCACAAGGAGCGTGTATAGGGACTTCAACTTTATCTCCAGTAATTTGTATGTGAGATTAGACAGACCATCAGTTGCGAAGCGCTTGGCCGCCCAGTCTAGCAGCTCGTAACGGCTGGGATTGGATGGGTTGGAGGGATCCGAGCCATGCTTGATCATTTTATAACGTGCCAGTTCAGCTGGATATCGGCTTATGTTGAAACCGCTTGCTAACACACGTAACCTCAGATCATCATCCTCCCCACCTGTGTAAACGGAAATCTGTTGGAAAACGCTCAATTCAATGCGACTGAAGTCTTTGTAAGCATGCCCTGAACGTGCGAAAAGCGATGTTACATGCAATTGAAAAGTTTCAAGGGTAATTCAAATTTTGCGGGACACAAAAGAATTATCTAAAGGATGCTAAGTTTTACTGCAGTTTTAATAGTTTTAGTGCAGTAGCTCTTGGAGGTTCCTGTGCAGTCAGACAAACGAAAGCAACCAAGCCCCTGTCCTGCGGTGTTAGCTTAGAGAGCAGAAGGGCGACTGTGATTCCTGAAACCGCCAGGATGGGAAAAATATTCACGGACACCTTTCGTCCGCAAACGTTGAAAACGTCCGGAGGGCTGAAATTTCTTACGGCGAAAATTTTGCTCCCCTATGAGTTTTTGAAATCCCAGACTGCGCGCCCCGGGCCGGGAAGTCTTACCCGGACACTTTGACCCAGAATGTTACGCACCTAGAACATAGTATTCTGCAAACAGGACATTATTGGTTTCCCAGAGAGCTAGGATACCATTGCACTTCCCCCAAGTGTGTGGCGTGAGCACCGGAGTTTTCTATAATCCGGACACTAATCTGCAGTGTTCTGCAAGCTGGACTTTTTCCCCCGAGTGTTTTACATGCAAAACGCCTGCCCCGAGAGTATCATGGTTTACTCTGGAGAAGAGTGTCCGGGATACAAAGTACAAACCATTCTAGGAAAACGTGCCCGGGTGAAACTTCCCGCCCATCGGCAGCCCAGGTTTTTGAAAATCTCCGTGGGTAAAATTTACCACGGCCGGACAAAATTGCAGCCCTCCGGGGAATTTCAGCGGTTGCATGATTGGGGCAGTAGCGCACGATTTGTCCGACCAAGTAGTTAAAAACCAAACCGGTCGAGGATTCCAGTACATGTCGAAACGACAGGTTTATGTAAACATAAACGGACTAAAAACGCTACTTTTCATTTGAAATTTAAACCAGCCCCCGGCGGCTCGTTATTGATTTTGAAAGTAGCTCAAAGGCTAACTGCGTTACTGCACCACCATGAAAGCAAAACTTCCTACCGTCTCGGGTGCGGTGAAGAATCGACTGCAAGTCCCAATCTCGACCTGTGGCATAAAAACCTACTGAAACGGCCACAGCTTTTTTGGACGCGTTTTTTCGACATTGTATTCCAAGTATCTACCGTATTCCGTCAGTACTCTACGTGTATTGCGCTTTCTAATGCTGTAGTCTGCCGAATGCGCAAGTGTTCTCACAGTATTCCGCTTGCATTTTCTTAGTAACTGTTTATGTTCTTACACAATAAAATGTGGAATACACGCAGAATACCTGCCGAATACGGGCGGAATACGTAGAATACGAACAGATGCCATTGTCCTGCTACATTAGTTAATAACTGATTTTGGTTCCGTATTCTCCGTATTCTGCCCGTATTCTGCCCCTAGTCCGCGTGTACAGTATTCTTTCCGTATTCCGTGTGTATTCCGCGTTTTTTCAACTAGTTCTGGTATAATGTGCGTATGCTCCGTATTCATCTTGTATTTTTTCAGTATTCTCGTGTATTCCGTTTGCCAGTTCAATTATTTCTTCTTTTCTTGATTTAATTTTTTTTAGTTAACTTTTTGCACTGCAGAATACGTATGGAATATAAGGAAAACACGAAAGAATGTACGTTACGTACGGAACACCGAAGTGGCTTAGGAAACTAACAAAGAATACAAGCAGAATACGTAGGGAATACGGGTGGAATACGGAAGAATACGTACCTCATACCAAACGTGCTTTGCATAATACCGAAGATTATAATCCGAATACTGGGGGAATACATGCGGAATACGAGGAATACATAGCACGGAAAAATGCGACAGAAAAGCTGTGGTGTACGTATCCAGTCATATCTAATTTATAACGCAATGTATGACACTCTAGTCACTTTCGAAAATATGAATGGAGAAAAGTACACCTCGACTGGCTTTTACTGTTACATGTAAAACGTCTCACCCCATCCCCAGTACACATTAGAAAAGCCATTGATAGCGGAAAACTGCTGCTCTGTGAAGGCGGACACTCCCCCAAAGATGGTGTCGTACGGTAAACCGTATTGATATTTGTCAATGGCTACCGACATGTGTCGCGGCTGATTGGAACACGAATACATATTCCTGTCGTTTTCCGGGAGTAAATCGACGTCATGGAAAATAAAGCAGTCGTATTTATATGACTTCCTTGCTTCGAGGTATCCCGCGTTCATTAAAATGCCTGTTAGCGAACATAAATGCAAATGAACCAGATTATAATTCTGATATGTAATGTAGTTATATACAGTAACCAAATTTCACAAACTTCGAAAGAAGAACCAAAAAACAGTTGCAGCTTAAAGAACCGTAGCGGCACAGCTGCGTCAGCAAGATAATATAGCTTTTACCAATAAGAGCAACAACGTATGTACGGTTTAAACAATGCAGCTGTAGTAAATGACTGCTCAAGATCACTAATGCATGTTTTAAATTTAATGTCATGAGCACACGGCGGCTGTAGCTGACTGACGGTTTACGGTCCGGTTCAAAAACTAATTTGCAAATTGTTCCATTATTATTCAGCAATATGCTATTCACATCTGTCCGTTTCCACCCATGTACTCAATGAGGTTAAGGGAAGTTTCTGTGAGTTGTCATGAGTATAAAACTACAACACTCACGCACTTGTAAACAGTTCACTGGCCTCCGTTGCGATTTATGATAGCCGAACATCAATTCGCAATGTCCAAAAATCCGTTTGAGCCGCAACGCCCGGTTGTCTCGCAGTAGCTGCAAAAAGCTTTAACAAATTTTATTCTCAAATAATTCAGTGTTTCTTCCAAAAGTCTTGAAACTTTCGTGAGAAAGGCTCATACTTGATCTCGGAAGTATGTTTCTAAATTTCAAAATGAATTTCAAAAATTATGAAATTTGTTTTGAAACTAATAAAATAACTTCAGGAACTTACTTCCGTGCTAAAATTGCTTCAGATTTCAGAACGATCATCATATATAAATTTATGTGTATTTAGCAAGAACGTTTCAAGGAGTTTATATGAAACGCTGAATTATTTGAGAATAAATGTGTTTAAACTTTTTGCGACTATGGCGAAATAACCGGAATATGCTCGCACAAACGGATTTCTTGACGTTGTGAACTGATTTTCTGGCACTTATAAATTTATTGGGCAAAAACCACCAAAATGCATTACGTGGTGCAAAGGCACTAAAAGAACGCTGCAGAGTTCAATGTTCAAATTTAAAAAAAACCCGCACCATAATTTCGGTTCAACCGAGAAACAGTCGGTAGTGTACCCAAAGTTGCGGCAGCATTGCCTCTGACAACAGCTAAACTAAAACGATGCATAATAAGAGCCGTCGAGCGAGACTCTGCGGCCAATTTGCGAATCTTTCACCCCGTAAACTGGATCCAGGCTAGTGGAAATGTTGACAGGTGCGGGAGTGTTAGGCTTTCACCGATACTTATGACGATACACAAAAACTCCCCTTAAGAACACTGCTGTGATTTCACAAAGAAACGCGTTTGTGCCACTCACTTAATTCCACAAAATAAAATTTCATTATTTAATTGGACAGTGATTAATGAGCCATTTCCGCTCACTGCATGCAAGGTCCTGTATTAAGATTAGGCAAGTAACCTGAAGAATGAAGAGTTTTCTAAGGCGAGTTCATGAACCTGCCCCAGCCACCAGAAGTGCTCGTTTTTTAAGTGAATAAAGTGGCGGAAGTTTTCGCTGTCACATATACATGGAATATACGAACCGGCAAGAAAGGAACTGTGTACCAACATCGATTTATTCCAATGCCATGTAAACAAGTGTCTCTTAGTATCTTACCTCGATTAAATTTCCCTCGTCCTGACTGCTCCACAACGAAAATCCCATAATCCAGCTGCTGTCGTTGAAGAATAGGGTGCAGATGGTTGAGAAATACTCCTGCAAAAAATATCGAGTATAAAACCCAGCAGCTCAGTACAACCATTAGCTTTTGATGAATTTAACGAAAACGTCTTGGTTCACTGCTCCGGTAATGGAGTTTCTCAAATAAAATGGACAGCAAACATTGGAAAATGGATATCTGCTATATTGGTCTTTCATCCGTTGCAGTCTGTGTCTGGCATCAGTTCATTTAGATACACCAGTCGCGCCATTCAGGGATAATAATTAATTAATCAGGGATAATAATAACATTCAGGGACTGGAATACTGAGGAAATTCAAAAAGTAGCTGTTTTCTAACTTCTTACAGTCGGTAGTATGCAATATCATCTATCTTCTGGAGCTACTATCACTTCAACTGATTTCCGTTAAAAAAAGCTACCTAATATTTTTTACGAAAGTGACCACATTG
>JAQGAU010001362.1:0-19677 GCA_034698045.1 Paramacrobiotus richtersi | reverse complement strand
TTGGCATCTGCCTTACACACTGAACCCGGATACAGTATGCGGTAGGGCACACTTTCGCGCGAGTTGGTCGGGCGGCTACAGTACTATTTTTTAACTAGAGATAGTTGACGTGCATATAAATGTATTCCTAAAGTAAAAAGCTCCTTTTTATTAAATAAAGTTTAATTGCTCAAAAAAGTAATTTTTGAATATAGTTACTAACCTTCAGCCATGGGTGGTAGACATCTTTACAGACGTACCCTTGAAGTAAAATTTACGTCTTCCTTACTTACATGAAGTTTTACTGTTCGAGAAACTTAATCAGCGACTGTATCTGTGACGTGTGTCGTTTAGCGTTTTCATAATAACCATGCGTTATCAACAAATCTAGCGTGGTTCTCCGAAGGATGTGGTCTTTTATCTTGGTTATATTTCCCAGTTTGTGGTTCTTTTGCTCTGATTAAACAAACCGAGCGCTAATTTATATTTGTGGTTTTTGCGGGTTTTTGAAAATCATTTCGAGACTTGCGCGGCGGTGACGATTCAGGATTACACAACGCAGACATTTTTTTCAGTGCTCACTGCTTATGAAGTCATTTTAGTCTGATACATCACCGATATCTCTTTTCGCGTGGATATCCTGTACTTCGCTGAAGAAGGAGTGGACCGACAAAAAATGATTGAAATAACCTGCAACGACCGTCTTGGGAAAAAGATTCGCGTCAAGTGCAAGTAGGTGTTAAAAGTACAATAAGTCAGGTTCTGGTTATTCGCCATAATACTGGTAAGCTTGTTATATATTGTTTATTATTTTATATCGCAGAAAACTGACATGAGTACCACAGAATTTACTATGTTATTGCGTACCAGTGGAGCACTACAGCAAATACATATACCTTTTCGAGGCCGTTCGACTGTTCGTTTAGCGACTTATAATCTTATTAATTTATTTGAGAGTTTGAGTTTCGTCGCAGTAGGAATAGCGTTAGCTCGTAGTATCACCGAAAACCGGACTACGGCAGCTTGTCTTTTGTTATATACGTGTATATGTGACTAGGCTTTCTGCGGCTTTGTCAAATAAAAAATGTTGTGGCATTATCGCTGTGTTGTTGGTTGTTAACACATCAAAGATAGTTTGCTATTAAATTTATCATAAAAAGGCTATAAAGCTAGACAAATCCATCGGGATTTCTAGACCGGTCGATTAATAAGAGTATAAGATTATAAGAAATATCGAATGCTTCTACATTTGTGAGTTTACTGTTAATGACGTTTTTTGCAGTTCGGATGACACGGTGGGTGATTTAAAGAAACTGATTGCAGCCCAAACCGGGACACACTGGGAAAAAATTGTTCTGAAGAAGTGGTACACCATATACAAGGATCACATAACCCTTGAGGACTGTAAGTAATTTACAACAAACGTTACGAATATGATACTATATTCGGAAATTAACTTTTATGGCGGATACAATTTAATGGCGGATAGGGTTGCGATATCCGATATGTTGTACAGATATTCGTCGGAATATCTGTACAACATATCGAATTAGAGTCTTAGTTAGAGGATCCTTTTTTTACCGTATTTGAACAGGACAGCACGGTTTAACACAGATGGAGTTGACTTATTATTCGATTATCACGAATCTGTGTTTACTGTGTTAATAATTTTAGAGCAATTAGGTACATAAGGCTCATTATTTCAATACCTGCTGCTGTGTGATAAGTTTTCAGTAACTTATCGAATTTTTGTTTGTTTTGGCAGATGAGATTCACGATGGAATGAACTTGGAGTTATATTATCAGTAAAAGCGCCAACGATATTGAGAAGCGTGGTTTCGATTTTTCAGGGCTGAGTTTTTACCTTCTTTAGACATTTTTCTGTCAGCTGGTAAATTATGACCCTATGACTGACTCATGACCGTATCTTGCAGAAAGGTGGACATTTTTACTAAGAAATTAACCGACACAGCCTGGTTATGGTATCATAGAATCTGATCCGCAGGTGTCTGGGTTGTGATGAAAACTCGAGGAAGCATGCATTATTACCAGTGTTATTACCAGACGTATCAGCTCGGTTATTACGTTGCCGATATGACGTGATCTAACCGGACTCTCGCGGTCGATTAAATTGTTGTCTGGCTATCACTGTCGTCTTGTTGAGTATCATCTTTGACAAATGCCGTTCCGGCACTTTTTACCAGTCATCATCCGATCAAGACCACCAACATCACATTTATTCAGTATCAGCACAACAAAAATTGATGCGGCCACGGAAACTAAATAAACAAGCATTGCCTTGTGATCAATACCCAACAGAGTAGTTCTATGCGTTAACAATAAGGAAGCATTTATGGTACAAAGTTACAAACAGCTATAGTGGAGTACAGGCATATAAAACATGAAATATCAGACCGCCGTCAGAGCTGTATTTTGTGGTGGTTCTTTTAACCGAGTCCACCGTTCGCTTACTAACCACAGTCTCTGGGCGAGTTGCTCGTCTTCGGCCACCGGAAGCGGATCGTGTCTGGCGCATTTCACAATATAATCTCCTGAGCAATCCTCCACATCGGGACTTAATGCTGCATATACTATAGGCTGTGCTGCACTTCGTAGTTTTTTCAAAACCATCCACATCACCGGTTTAAAAATGTACTTGGAAAATGAATGCATTACCGGTAAATTTCGCATAATTTCGGTGTAAGTCATACCTGGATCTACTGCGAGAACGTTCGTGTTTTCCAAATTTCGCGCCAGTTGTTTGACAAATAAAATATTGGCTAGCTTGCTTGCGGAATAGACGTCTTTCGCCGAGTAACCCGTGTCCGCATTGAGATTCTCGAAATCAATTTTTCCGGCACGATGTGCAATACAGCTCACCTGGACGATGCGACTGGGATGGGATGACACTAGTTCCGGTAGCAGAAGATTTGTCAACAAGAAATGTCCAAAATGATTGATTCCCATTTGACGTTCCAAGCCATCCGTCGTTAATTTCCGCTCGGCGTCTCTCATCGTTGCAGCATTGTTAATTAAGTAATTTATGTTGGGCTCGTTTCGCATCCTTTCTGCAATCGCAACACATTCACCGTGGTAGAAGAATTATTACTTCTAAAGCTGTCTATTTCGTGCATTTAATATAAAATTATGTATATATGTACTCAATACGCCACATAAACATGTGCGCGCAACGTATGTGAATTCGCATCCTACATTATTAGAATTTAGAATGCAGATCCACGGTATGTTCACATTTTAGCGAATTGTTACTTGTGTTGCCGACCGTGTTACTTGTCGCATACAAGCTACAATAGCACAATATCAGTCTGGAGTACGTACCTGCAAAATATCGAATGGATGCAAAGGATGCCAAATCCAGCTCTTCGCACTTCACGTTCGTTCTCCTGGGTTTTCCCTCGTTATCGCTTAACTTCGACAAGGAGAACCGAGCAGCAGAGATGACATCTCGGCGTGCTTTTCGACAGCTATCCATATCTCTGCAAGCCATAATGACTCTTGCTCCCCGTTTTGCAAACTCTGTTGCCGTAGCTTTACCTATACCGGTATTGGCGCCTACAAAGAACTATGTTAGCTCGCTATTCTGTGATCTGTTTGTAATAAGGCTGCTGGTACCGGTTATTACGACCGTCCGTCCAAGCAAGTCGTTCGTTCCCGTGTAGCGACATCCTTGGAAAAATTCCTTAAAAATAACAACCCCACCAACAACAGTACCCACTGCGCTGGAAATTATAAGCAGTTTATTGTTCATTTTTAAGCGAGCGGTGGTATTGCCAGCCCGCGAAGGCTCTGCGCACAGAAAAACTGGAAGAAATAAATAAATCGTTTTACTTCTGCTTAGATATAGTAAGTTCTTGGCAGAAGCAAGAACTTACTATATCTAAGATATAGTAAGTTCTTGCTTCTGCTGAAACATCTGAGTTAAAGCTCGATGACGTCAATTTCCGCGATGACGTAACTCCGTTCTTTGCAGTCTGACTCAGCTGGCCCTTGTTTAGTCATCCAGAACGTGATTCAACAACTCCAGAAAGTCGCACAGCGGTCGCTTTTTCAATTGACAGTAACCACAAACAGTGACAAACTGTTGTAAACTTAGAACAAATTAACAGTCGTATCTTGTTCGTTTAACTTTATTAGCGAGTTTGAAGATTACAGAATCATCTGTGAGACTGTATACGTACTTAACTGTGCTGTTTTTGTGAGTAATCTTCCAAGTTTACGGTCCAAGCCAGGCTGCAAGTTCGAAGGACTGGAGCGACAGAAGTGACAATTAGGTAGTTCTGAGATCCTCGTTTGTAACAAAAATTGAAGTATTAATACTGTAATTAAATATGGCCAGTCTTGGAACATTTCATAAACGATACATCATAATCTACGATTAAACATGTAAAGAAACCGTAGAAACGTAAGTATTTTCGGAACGGAACGGTTCGGGTTAAGTAATTACTTACGTGTGTATTGAATGCGCTAAATTACACTGGAAGTTTTGTGTATGTGTTTTACAAGGATTTACCATAATAGGCTTACAAGAATCTGATAAGAGTCACAAGAGTGTAATAACTTATAATTATTTACTAGAAAATGGCTGCCATGAAAGCTCTTCCTACATGTCCGGATAATTTGAAACCGATGCTGCATTACATAAAAGCAGCTGTGGAGCACGATAATCGAGATCCTGTGGTGGCTTACTGGCTACGTTTCCATGCTGTCCAGCTGGGTATTCGGATCGACAGCAAGAGCAAACCGGCCAAAATTTTTATTTCCACTGTAATGGATCACCTCGAAACAACCAAGAAGAACCTGAAAGGCAACGAAGCCATCACTAATGAAATGGTGGCCCAAGCGCACATTGAAAATTACGCGTTGAAATTATTTAACTGGGCGGATGCTCAAGACCGTGCCGGACACTTCGACAAAAATGTCATCAAAGCGTTCTATACCGCCGGTTTGCTGTTCGATGTCCTGGCCGTGTGGGGAGAAGTCGGGGATGAAATCGCTCGTCAGCAGAAATATGCAAAATGGAAGGCAGCGTACATTCACAACTGTTTGAAAAATGGAGAGGTCCCCGTTCCAGGACCAGCAGACGGTGGTGAGGGAGAGTTCAATTATGAAGATGGCCTGGCTTCTGATCCCAGTCATCCCAGCCAGAATACCACAGTGAATCCGGCTAGTGGGGGCAGTTCGCCACAGGACAGACCGTTCGTTCCATCCGGTCCAGGTGGTGGAAATGATTTTAATGCACCTCCTTCAACCACATTCCGACCAGATGCTCCTGCGAGTAAGCCATCAGTTCCCAGTAATCTGCCGGTCGCGGCTCCCAGAGGTATTGCTGCTGCCCAGTCGCCGTCGCCGTTACCAGATCGAAAGGGGTATTCCATCTCAAACCCGGCGGGAATTCCATTGTCATCCGACGATATTTCGCGAGCCCAGAAAAATATTAAACATGCTGGAAGTGCTCTGCAGTTTGATGATGTGACTACGTGCGTTGATTTGTTGGAAAAGACAATACGCTTGTTGAAGACTGGACGCGATGAGTGAAACTGTGCAGCTTGTCGATTGAGCACATTATTCTTCAAAAATTTTGGATGCTGCGTTATTGATCGGTTTTATGTATTTTTGCCATTAATGTTTCTGATTTAGACGTAGTGCAGTCGTTATAATTGATAGTATCAAGAACTTACTATATCTAAGATATAGTAAGTTCTTGATAGTATGGGTACAACTAATTAATTTTGTCATATATATGTGAATGGGTTGTTAATCTGGCAAAATTAATAGCGGAGTAATTAGACACTACGCTAGCTGTTATTGGGTTATGGTTGTGGAACAGATTTTGCTTCAGCGCAATTTCGTTTTTTATGCTTCTTTATCGTTTTGCTACAAACAGTTACTTAGTGTTGATGTGTATGATGCTAATTGTCGGCTGTCAGCCAGAATTGTTTTGACATTATTGCACGTGATTTTGACGTGTTTGCATACCAGTTCAGTGATAAATATTGATATTAGACTCCTAACGAGTAACGACAACATTAACAGTAAAATCAACAAAAATCTACATACGAAATCACTGTGTTAATCAATTTATTCTTAACTCACAGTGACGAAATGCATTGAAATTTGAAACTACAATATGTTTTGTTCTGTCCCATAGCGGGCGGTCACTACGTGCGGTATGATGCCAGCTGATGTGACTCAATTTTCTAATTAAAATTAATCAGTTGTTTTTTCTGTAGAATACTAATGAATTACTTTATTAAGATTGTTGTTCTTACTGCAATCAAGAACGGACTGGTTATAATTAAGCCGTGCTTGTCTGTTTTGGTATTTTTAGCTGTTATCCGTGGTGTAACAATAACCCGCTGCGCTTTCGTTTAGACGATTAAATTTTGTCGTTTCGCCGCCGCGATCCAGAAACTGCTGATCCACCAGAACCGGAACGTGACTGCACCACGCGAGCCCTTAATTAATAATACGGAGCGCTGTACGAGTACCAGCGAAACCAACATTGGACCATTAGTGTATTCGTGTGTATTCCACTGGGACTTAATCTTATTTCCTGTTTTCCCGTATTCTTGAAGACCACAGTTCGGCCATGTTACGAATTTCGTCACGTTCAGGTGGGCACGAAACGGTGCCTGAGCGTAGTACTATGGTGAATCCAAAGGATAATTTGACATTCTTCGAGAAACTGCGTTGGATGTACTTCCAGTGGACATTAGTGACTTGTACGTACATGCTGGACCCTTGGGAAAGAAGAATCGCGGATGTTATATTCCTTGGAATTTTTTTCATGGTGGCTTATGCGTTCGTCGCGTACTTTCCTGCGTACGGCTGGCATATGTGGGAGCTATCACGTTCGTACTTCGTTCGTGGTCATCACTACCCGGAGTCCTGAAACGGCCCCGAAAGTGTTACGGTAAGCCGCTTCCAAAGGTTCTGTGCGAAGCGCGGGCCAAATTCACGGTCGGGTGTGCTTTTTTATAAATTTTGCTGATGATGCAGCATTGATGCTAGAAAAGTTTGTGAGCGTTGAGCGATAAAAACAATTGTGACATCGATTACACAGAATTTTAAACTAACAGCGGACTTTGCAGGTAACAGGCTGTGTCCGACATGCGTGTGTGTGATGTTTGAAGGATTCAAGAGGAAGCTAAAGAACGACTAGAGTGTTTTGCGCATTTAATCAGTTATGATAATGATAATTATTCAGTTTTGTCATTTTATGCGATACCATAGTTATAATTTCCTATACAGGATCTCAAGGAACCGCTTAAAATTGACATCGCTGGCTTTTGTTTTCTTCGTCTTGCAAGTTTGATTTATGTTTATACTGTATTTACCCATAAAATTAATACTAAATAATCATTCACACGGGGATGTTACCGCAGAGAAGCGTGCGTACATGGTCCATCCTTCATGTTTTGCTTTAGTGCATACTTGTACGCCTTATTCGCAGAGCTCGAAAATGTTTGATTTGTGAGCAAGCTTGCATTGTTGTACGTGTTGGTAATAATTATTTTGTTCTAAGAAAACTTTTTCAAAACAGATCGAATTTTAAAGTAGAAGTCACTTTCAAATCTCGGACGTGCAGTTGCGAGCGTACGTACCGAGAAAGACCGAGAAAGATCGAGAAAGACACTTCCCAATCTTGAAAGTGACTGCATCAGTCTGCATGACAGATTAAATTTAGTATCTGCATAAGTGATTCCGATTATTCGACTCGGGTATTTCGACTAGCCAAAACATAAAGTCGTAAGCGGCTGCCTTTACGAAATCATGATCACAGAAGAACCTTTTGCTTGTGCGCGATGGATAACAACCTTTCGGCTGTGTTTAATTTTAAATTCGTACTGTAGAAACTATTCGTGATTATTGTGGAGCGCTACAAACTTTTCATTGTTTATTGCAAAATCACGTACCGGATATCGACGATGTGGATTCAGAGGCCGAAATTCTCCCGATTCTGTTGGAGTAGTTTACCAGCCGTATTTTCACTATGCGTGACAAAGGGGAAGTTGCAGCGACGTGGGAAAGGTCGCTAAAGGTCATACTTATCGAGCATCTCCATTCAGATTATCAGAATACTTCCTCTTCGCAAAATGGACAGATGGATTTGTATAATTGCTTACTTACTGGATAGTTATTTGAACACGTACTTAATACTGTTATGAATGCGATCCGAAATACCATCATCATCCTAATCGCAAACTATAAATCGTTAGATGGATTGTATGTAATAAATTATCAGTTATGCCTGCGAGTTTATGCCAAGGTCATTTAGTTCTTGGGAGACGAAGAGCGACAAAAGGAAAAGATGTGTTATCTGCTTAATTACTAGACAGTGGAGAGAATTTCACGCGTGGATTCTTAGTGGATATCGTAAGACCGTAAGGAAGCAGCGATTTTATTTAACTGTTGGATGACTTGAATCTATCGTACATACGTAGTATATAATTAATATAATTATTATATATTGTCTCCACAAGTACAGATATTGTGATTAACGCCGTAACTGCACATTAAAAAAGTATTAGAATATTATAATCTGTATTTATACTGTATTGTAATATCGTACGAGTACCTACTGTAATAATTATTATCTATTTTTGCATTGGACTGCAGTTGTATGTATAATATATTACAGCGCACCCTTCCCGTCAGGGTTAACCATAAAAAACAATCTGAAGTTTGCTCATCGGAAGTTGCACGGTTCGCAATAATTACGCCGGAAATTGACACGAATTAATTCACCAGATCAGTTCGATTGCCAATTGTCAAAACTTAGTACTAGTAACAGGCAAACTGAGTAATTGGGACAAACTTTCGCCTGATTTGATTTTTCATTTTTCAGCCCAGCTAAAAAAAAAATAATTCGCAGCACTAAAATAATTCGGGCTCCGTGACACATTGGCCGCCACCCAAGTCGTCATTGGTGACTCAGTAATGTGTGAACGGTAAAATTGAAGTTGCATCTGCGTTGTCTGATTGGTAGTCAGGAGACCCTGGGGTGGGACCTAATCGAAAATTTCTGAAACCCTAGATGCAACCGCAGCGATATGAGCCTGGCAAAACACCGCACACGCGTTCAGTTTTCAAGGTGTTCATAAGTTGCCAGCCGATCAGCTGTCCGTAGAATTTCCTTTTCCCTTATACAGAAGACAGTTCTTCCGCCGATTCTTTTCGAAGGTTTTCTGCAAGTCTTCCCACACACTACGGTAAGTAAGTAACCGTAAGTCTTGTCATGTCTTTTAGAATCTGCTTTGCGGAAGGAGAGTGGTAGATGTGCTGAAGGGAGCAGTCCCATCCTCCGACCTTTGGAGTTTCTCTTGCGCCCTTGTATCAGTTATCCACTTGATCCGTCACATATACAGGCTTCCATTATGTTTCTAACATTATGTGGCATAAATGGAAGTCAGGAGAATGTATCCAGATTTCGAAATTAGTACAAAAGCAGTTTTGTTACTTTGAGGGCGAGCGGTGGTCAGACCTGACTCCTTTCTTCTGCTCCCTTTCCCTTCCGTGTGGCACTTCTGCTGATCAAGCGGTCTAGATAAGCTGTCATGAATATATGCTGGGTGCAGGATCCTGATGTTGTCATGGATCGCCCTTTTGCGTAGGCAGAACCGCATTATTGTATCGTCTCTCTTCCGACTTTTATCATCGAGATCCCATATTGCGCAATTTGATTACCTTTGAACTGTAGTAACTATTTCTCAGAGTTTAATATATTAACAGTAACAATAACATATTCTGAAACAGAATTCCATTATTATATAGAGACTGCCTTAAGCTTGTCGCAAAATGGCCAACGTTAGTAATTTCGTGCGCTATACAGTCTGTACGTTTAATTTATCAACACTTCCGGTTGAAATAGAAATGGGTTTTTGCTTTGCAGAGAATGTCCGTTCCACAGTATCTCACGGAAGCACAGAAGAAAGAACTGGCTGACATTGCCAACCGAATTGTCGCCACCGGGAAAGGGATTCTCGCTGCTGATGAGAGCACGGGTAAGGTCATCGGTCTTTGGGCGATTTTACTGACAAATTGTGCGAAGAATATTTCATACAACTGGACTAGACTGAAGCTTTTATAAACAGTAATACCGTATATTATGATACACTTTTTGCGCTCCTTGACTGCCGTACTTTTTTTTCTTAGAGTATTTTGCTGAGTTTTCTTTTTCGGTGACGATCTGTATGATACTGTAGGCTGCTGACGTGTTTTCGGAATGTTAAAAAAATTTCAGCAGTAGTGGATAGGATTTCATTCCTTGACGAGGGCAGGATAGTGGTCTGATCTTTTGAATATAGGCAGCATCGCCAAACGTCTGGCTTCCATTAATGTGGAAAACACCGAAGAAAACCGCCGCGTGTACCGCCAATGCCTGTTCACCGCTGGCGAGCAGAACTCATTGTCGCAAAATCTGGGTGGAGTAATCTTGTTCCACGAGACCATGTACCAAAAGGCCGATGATGGACGCACTTTTGTGCAAGTTCTGAAGGATGCTGGTATGGTCGTGGGTATTAAGGTCGACAAGGGTGTTGTGCCGCTGGCCGGAACCGAAGGAGAGACCACCACTCAAGGTTAGGGAGAGGTTTCTTTCATAATTCGACTTTAAAGTTGTGGTATTTTTTTCAATTCGAATTCGTTCTAAGACGGTGCTGAAGTCTAATCTGCGGTACGTCCGAAACTGTTCGGTTAACAGTCAAAACGATGTCATATTATTTGCATAGCATGCAATTAAAATCGTTCTAATGATTCTTCCGTTTTTTCCATATATGGTTTTACGGAAGACTACCGATACGATACGTACCGATACATTTTGCATTGTTGTCGTATTAAACACACTGGTCTCGTTGGGCTTATGGTATGAGATTCCTTTTGATTAGGTTTGGATGGGCTGGCCGAACGATGCGCCCAATACAAAAAGGACGGTGCTGATTTCGCCAAATGGCGCTGCGTTTTGCAAATCGGACCCCGAACCCCATCTCCTCTGTCTATCTTGGAGAACTGCAATGTTTTGGCTCGCTATGCAAGCATTTGCCAACAGAACGGTTTGGTGCCCATTGTGGAACCGGAAGTCTTGCCAGATGGCGATCATGATCTGGAACGCGCCCAATATATCACTGAGATTGTAAGTCGCACGTGATATCTCGTGCTCGATGTAGCGTAAAATCATCAGTTAAAACAGCAAGTTTGGTGTTTACCCATTAAACAGTATCAGATTTTATGATCGGTCTGACCTATAATGCGAGATTGGTTTCGACAGGTGCTTGCAGCTCAGTACAAGGCTCTTGCTGATCATCACGTTTTCTTGGAAGGAACTCTGCTGAAGCCAAACATGGTCACCGCTGGTCAGCAGTGCCCTAAGAAGTATTCTGCACAGGAAATCGGTCGCGCCACCGTGACTGCTCTTAACCGCACTGTTCCGGCTGCTGTTCCTGGTAAGCGCGGGAGATGTGCAACCTGGTTGAAACTTGTTATCTCTAATAATGTTTCGCTGAAGGCGTTGTGTTCCTCTCTGGTGGACAATCGGAAGAAGAGGCTACTATGAACTTGAACGCGATTAACACTTATCAGGGAAAGAAGCCATGGAAGCTGACCTTCTCGTTCGGTCGTGCTCTGCAGGCGACTGTTCTTAAGACATGGGCTGGCAAGAAAGAGAACTACAAGCAGGCTCAGGAAGAACTTGTCAAACGTGCTAAGGTGAGTGTATACTGAACTGTCCAAATAGTTCTAACAGCTGGCAAGTCGTGTTGTTATTTATAGGCTAATGGTCTGGCCTGCCAAGGACAGTACCAAGGTGGTGAAGCCGGTTCCAGTGCTGCTGAATCCCTTTACGTAGAGAAACATGCCTACTAGTCTACGTTGAGTTCTTCACACTCGGTGATCTAAGAGTTATTATTAAAAGTGTATTGTCCTTGCTTTGAGGGTGATGTTACTTAAACCGTGTATGTTTCAGTACTGTTTTGGTTTTTCTGCGTTTTAACGTGTTTGGTTCGAGTCAGATCTAGACTTTCTCAGTCTGATGCTTGAGCTCAGATGTTTCGAGCGTTTTGCTTCTTGTTTAATGAAAGAGCAACTGCGTTAGCTGCATGCGCTTCCTGTGACGACGTAAATCCCAGATGTAACAATAAACTGCGTGTTCTCTATATAATTACGTTTCTGGTTATAATGAGGCATCAATACCACGGCGAACGATGAATAATTATATCCTATGCCGTGTCAGTACGAACATTAACAGGGAAAAAACAGACGAAAAGGATCACTTTAGCATGGTGGATTAGTGGATATCTCGTTTTCCGTTTGTTCTTACAATAAGAGTTAATTAAATAAGTGATCAAAACAATCAAACAATACTCCAAGTACATGTATGATTAAAATGACGTCGGTACGTATCTTACTCTGTGGACATGAAAGCCGGTGCACAAGAAAAGAAACGAGCTCGTACATTCACAAGAGAACAACTTCCGAGCCAACAAAACGCAGCAAAACAGTCAATTTTGAGAAGACGCAAGATCGTTCTCGAATTGATCAAGGGATGCCATCAAATCGTCATCCATGGGAATGTCCATTTCAGATATTTCCATAGCGCTTCTTTGATCCTGCGAACCGGTAGCCTGTAAACTGTTAGTTGAATCCACAATCACCGCCCGCCGAGAAAACACTGGCGGTTTATCTTTACAGCTTTCAGGATGCAAGCGGCGTCGACTTTCTTCGAAATACTGATTGGGATGCTCAATAGTCTGCATCCCAGGAGGCATCTTTTTGTTGTGCTTGGCATGAAACAATTCAAAATACTTGGTGCAAGCGTGCTGATAATGCTGCTGCACTTTCAAATCCATAATCTGTTTCGTTTCTTCGCTGTTCATACCATAGCCCATAAGTTTCTGCCGGAGCATACTCTCACTAAAATGCTTATAAGGGCAACCGTGATGTTCACTTTGCTGTGGCGGATTTGTCGTAATGATTTTCATACAGGCTGGTGGATTATAATTAACGCGACGACCTTCTTTCCCATGCACATGGCGCACATTGTAGTCCATACTCTTCAACTGGCTTTCGTTCAAGCCATGTCGGCCGAATTCCGAACGTGTTAATTTGATTATGTCGTCCATAGGCAAACCCATTCCTTTCAGGAACAGCCAGTACTGCTGACGAGCCCAGTGCTTCAGATGGTGATCTTTCCGCAGATTTTCGTGCATGTTTCGGGCACACAGAGGAAAGGATTCGGCTGCCAACTGATTCAAATTGTCCAAAGTGATCCCAAAATCCGTTTCGCTCACACTAGAAAGAACCATTAAATAAAAAGTTACAACTTATAATCTGGAATAAGAAAAGCGCATCTTCGTACGCAATGCACAAAATCAAAGCGGCAAGGCGTACCTATAGTCTTTTCCTGTATAACCAGTTGCAAGTCTTGCAAAAACAGGAAACAACCGGGTGTCTTCCTGGCTTTCTGTCATAACTCGAGCTAGCAACGCAATCTGATGGCTCATATGGTCGCGAAAGCGCGCCGCAATCACATCGACCAAGTGTTTCCGTGGCACATACACATATCCTTGATGAATAAACACATGCCGCTGTCTGACTTGATTTAAGCACTCCTCCCAATCCATCTTATAATATTCCACATCGCTTGAGCCATGTGCATATGTATATGTAGAGTTCTGCAAGATCTCTTTCAAGTTTTTGAATTCTTCTTCTGGAAGTGCGCTATATCCCAACGAATTGTCGGCAATAAATCGAGCCAACGCACTGGGCGATTCGTTTCCCAAACGAAATCGAAACAAATCACATTCCTGCTGAATAAACCATCGTCTTTGGTCCTAAAATTAACATAAATGGATATACGTACAATATTCTGGGCAACACAGATGAACTAACACGTACACCTAAAAAAATCTGAAGAAAAAAAGCATCGCTCGACAGCTCTCGATCCGCTCAGCTTAGGATCGATATCGCCACAATTAAACTATATGCATACAACCAAAATCAAGCCACTTCGAAATCCTTGCACATAATATGGACATAATATGGACATAATAATATGGACATAATATGCACATAATAATTGCACATAATAAACTGGAATGAGCGGTGCAATGAGAGATTACACTGATCCCGACACTGTTCGAAGATGATTCCTACGAGTCATATCGAATCAAACGCTATCATGTTACTATTTTTGTGGAGTCGTTTTACTTATCGTGAGCTTACGTCATTTCTGCTGAAAACCATCTCGAGAATGAAATGGGACAAAACATCCCGCTGTCGTTCCTGACGCATATTCTCCGGAGAATCTTTTAGCATCGTGCGTATGTATCGATTCCGCAAGTCTTTTGGAAGATTAGCGCTGACATGCTCGGTGTATTGCGTTGAAAATTTCCGGCATTTGATACCAGCATTCTCAATCACACGAAGAACCTTCAGTCGTTCTAAAGCGTACGTTTCAAAATCCTGAAGAGTGGTGACGGCTTCATAAGGAGGCTCCATGAAGAAATTTGCTTCATAGGGAACGGGTTCGTCATCGTGGATGATGTTACTGCTTCGCGATGCTTTCTTGGCCGATCCAATCTGCTCCATTTCAGCTAATATAAATCAGCGAGAATTATTATTATAACAGCATATTACATAATGTATGTCACAACCAAAAGCGATCCGAGACCCGAAATTATTGTTTGGCACTGTTTGCTGGAAAGTGGAAACTCATCTTTGTTACTCATGTCATCGAAAATTCTGTGTCGTCGACCAGTAGCGTAGTCAGCCTGACTCAGCCAGCAGCTTTCGTTGGGAGGGCCCGTGCCGGATAAACGCGGATCTTTTAGTTGCCCGACTTTGAAATTCAATGAACTAATTTTGTTCTAACAAATTATTAGTTAATAACATTTTGACAGCGTTTCTCACATACACCTAGCTTGTGATGTGATAATTGTCAAGTAACTTAACTTACTTAAGTCATATCAAATTTTGGCACGGCGGCACCCACTAAGCTAGGCTCCGTTACGCTACTGCAAGTTCAGAATGGATTATTACGACGGACAAAGACAGCCCGCTTCGCAAAACAGCACAGAATCGCTTGTTAGCGCCTTTGCGGTACGATTGTTAAAACCAGCTCGTAAATTAATATTACTAATGTGCTACAGATTGGATCAGTTATTAATTTTATGTCTCGATTACGTACTAAGGCACTACGTATACCATGATAAGAGTTACTTACTACAAAACCAGTTATACATGTTTTGCCAGTTAGTAGTTACCCCAGCCAAACTTTTGTTTACTTACATATTATTGAAATATGAAATTAATGGACGCTGACTGGATCCGAATCATACAATTGCAATACGATACAGGAGTTTCATAACAAGCATTTACCGCATATGTCACACCGGCAAAGTAATCGTTAAACCTTACAACAAACGTGAACTGATTGTTCACATCTTCACAACAGTGTGTAGTTGTGCCATATATGCGTGAAACAGTAACACAGTTCTGAATACATATTTAATAATCAGATACTTTACTCCGTTACTTCACAATACACTGTAAAATGAAAAAAATTACGTGATCTATAACACTTGTACGGAGCGACCGTTCCAACGAAAAAAACCATCATATTTTGTGTCAACGAGATCGTTAAAGACAAAATGTACGGCAGATTCTGTCAACGCTTTTCCACCGTCCGCAGCTGTTTTCGTTTCATTCGTCTTATTTTCGCTGTATTTTTGATCGGCTGGACAACTTCTGCACGTCGCGCGTTTTCCTCTTCTCTTTTTTTCCGATCCTCTATCCTCTTTCTGGCTTCCTGTTGAAACGAAAAGTTGAAAAAATATATGAAAAATCCGTGGATGGTTATGTACGCGATTCTGTCTATCGTCACTCGTATTCATAGGTTCGGAACATTTACAAAACAAAACAGATGGTTACAGAAGACACACATCTTATTGGCACAGAATTATTAGCATAATTACTGATTACGGACAACATTGTAAGCATCGACACTTCACAATTATCTGGATTTAACAAGTACCTTACCAAGATTAAAAGCCAACTTTAATCCAATATACATTTAGGCAAACAACGCACACGGCCCTGTTGTTTGCACTTACTTCTTTCTGCTGTTTTTTCGATTCCTTCATCTCGGTTTCACGAGCTTTAACCATTTTCAAAGACTGTTTCTTTTTCATTTTCTCCTGCCATGGGGTGCGCAGGGGCTTCACTTTATCCATGGATGAAAACCTGAAAAGGCCAGCTGTAGTAGCGTCAAAATTGTCAATACAGCTGGTTATAATTGCACCATACTGTACCAAATTACCAATGAATCACTTTCGAGCGTTTATTTTATTTTCATCGCCTAAAGTACTCGGAGACGCATATTTTGTGCAAGAATGCGTAGAGATTCAATTTGATATTAAACCATTGTTACTGACTAAGAAATTAGTATTTTTTTTCCTCGAAAGTATTTCGAGGAAAACATTAATTATTAACGAAATGAAGTTCTGCCGTCCATATTGCCGCCAAGACACCGAAAAAACGCGGTAATTTATCTATGCCGATCTCGTTCTGCATAATAGTTCATGAAGTACAAGTAGCAAAACACAGTCAGATGTGAGATGCCGCATTTTTGCGGCAAACCATGGAACATAAGTTCATCAGCGACGCGTCGAGGCCTATGTGCGTTGAAATAACTGATAATTTTTCGCTCATGCAGCAGATTTTCTGACTTCATAATTCGGATTCCTCGCGCATTTTGGGTACACTTTATTCGGACGTAATAGTCATCAAAATCAATATTATTCGAGGCCGTAGGAATTCAGAATCGAATTATATCGGAAGAGTTTCCAAAACAGACTTTCTGCGGAGTGTTTGATAAGTAAAATAAAATTATCATACTTTCTGGGTAGTGTTACGAATTACCGGTGTCAAATCCCGAAAAAAACAGTAGGACAACAGACCCAGGAAGCGGCTAGAGTGATTAAACTAAGGAAAACGTTCTTGTAGAACGTTGTCCTAATAATGCTATACAATAAATATTATGAAAGCCTGGAAAGATTTTTTTTCAGAAATCGGTACAGATCCGGTAGAGTAGCTCTATCCCAAAAAAACGCGACGAATTTGAATATAAAGTCAGGAAACGTCTGTGTTGCATGCAGCATGAGGGATAACTTACAAGTTAGTTCAACGCACAGCGGCATGCGTCGGCGGGTCCATGTAAATTTACCGCACGGCGCGGTATGATATTTCCTGTTACCTGAAAGATGTTGACAAACTTCCACATAACATTTATGTCACGGTGATAATTCTAACAAGATGTGCGTTAGGCAGTTAGGGTTGTCACTGGTCAGTATGATCTGGTGAAAACAACCAAGTGTCGATTATACAAAATCGAAACGCAGAAGGTTACGGGAAGCAGTAAGAACTTCGGAAAAACAAAAAACAAATAAAAAATCGAAGATACTCATTCCAAATTCGGGTTTGCAAATCATTGGTAAGTAGTCTGAAATACTAACCCCATAGAGCGAAAAACTTGATATCATTAAAAAATTGCAGCCTCCAATAACTTATCATTTACCTCAAGTGATTGAAGCATCGTGCAGACATACCGCGTTTTCACAGTTTTCCAAGATCGGCCTGATTTTGGTTTCCCGCGGACGCAAGCTGTAGTGTCGTCATCATCATTATCGGCATCCGATCCTAACTCCTGGTCGGATTCGGGAGTTTTATCCATGGCTACAACTGTGTCCTTGTCCAAACGGAAAAAATGATGAATGTGACGGCCACACAAGACAAAATCAATCGAAAAGGTCGACCCGAAAGTTGGTTCTTCGAGGAATCGTATCTTGTGGAAATTTTCTTGCTCCAAGTGAACGATAACTGGCCCCCAGTAAAACAGTAACATATCAGGCGCGACGCTTGTGTTTGTTACTTCTGTCACTGTAACGACCACCCTGTAAATCGATCGAATTATGGAAAAGAGTCGATTCCGAAATTTAGCAGGGCAGGTCTCAAGCGTTTCCCATATTACTAGCAAAACTCAAACGGTTCGGTTAAATAGTTCGAAATCGAAAAGCCGACCATTACATAGTTCGAGCATAGTAGTGCAGCTAGTGCTTGACTAAAATAGTTTATTTATGTTTCGTGTTCTTCTTAACTATACATGGTCTAGTGTGCCTAAAAACATATTAGAAGTTTGGCTCTACTTTTGGCAAAATCTTTGGCATTTTGTTTTTGAACATTATTGGTGCACAAACTTGCAGTTGGTAACCAACTAGTTAGCCGCCTAGCCGACTTTGGCCGAGCTCAAGCCGCTCAATAATGCTCGTGCTACTGACTGATTTGGTTTGGAAATTGCAGAGCACTCCTGATCCAAAAATCTGATTTGGGTTTTGAAAAGGATTTTCCATCTTTCAGGACCTTACGTACCTCAACCTCGCTGAAGCCTTTTCCATCTTGACGGTAAGTTTCCAGTTTGTGGTACGAGCCTTACCGTGATAATTTGTTATCAAGCTCGCGGCTTCAGACGGTTGAATAATAGTGATCGATCGATGATGCTGAAGTTCCTGGTATCGGCGAGCTCCGTGTTAGACGGAAGATGCGGTGTTTTTATTATTTTGTAGAATGACATTATGACAGCGATGGTAAAGTTGCATTTGTGCAAAATTAAAAGTGGTCAAATTGTTCCTTTCTTCCTCCTGTCTTGTACTGAACAGTAATAAGGCAGTTGTGATCGTTACTGTTTACATTTCACTGAGGCCGAACTCGAAGAGTTTTTTCTGTCGGATGTCATCATGTCTGTATCGTTTAACATAGTCATCAGATGAATCGTCGGAAATAATAGTATTAATAACACCATTAGTTGTCGTTTGTCAGTGTTCGAGGGTAAAAATTCGATTTACATCGCTGAAGCTTGGGAATTATGATAACGGTTGCTTTGCCTTTTATTAGTTTTATATGGTCGTACATTTGCATGCTTGGCTACGGTATACACGGAATGATGATTTTGAATTTAAGACAAGAATAATGCTAGTGAAATCGAATTGTGAGTTGATAGAGGTTTATTTCACCGAAGTTTTTTACGTAATGACATTATGGCACCAGAGCGCATCATTTACTCATTTACTCATATAATATATAAGTAGCAGCTACTTATATAGCAGCAGCTAAGTAGCAGCAGATTAGAAAATTCGTGGTCCGCTACGTAGTAGCTGTACACGAATTTTCTAATCTGCTGTATTAATCTTAGATTCTTAATCCTTGTGGAGCCATAGGTAATCTAGAATTCTTGATAGACCTTTTCCGAATTTTCATATTGCATAGTCCGTGTGGCATGAGACAGTTTAACGAAATCTAAGACTTCTTAGATTCTTACAGCTGTGAGCCTTCCGGCAGCAAGGGCCTGGGTTGATAGCATCTGTTCAGCTGAGAAGAATGAACGGCGTTGAACGCCAATGGAGTTTTTTGTAATAATGCCAGTGAAGTTATTTTTAGTTTACATTTTCTGAAATCTGTAGTTTAGTTATTCTGAAAATTCACGATTTGTGTATCTTGGGGATTGTAGGGTGATTTTTATCTGCATTGTTTTATGTAGGTTGAGCGTAATTTTTCCAATTTACCACATTTGGGACTACATCACAATGGAAGATTTGACCGTGGAAGTACTGGGTGCCAACGGAGTGTTAT
>JAQGAU010001361.1:0-19678 GCA_034698045.1 Paramacrobiotus richtersi | reverse complement strand
TCCGTCGTCAGGCGTTTCGCCAGCTTCACCCACAAATGCGCCCGGATGATATGATTGGGCCCCCAATTCGCCCCGCGAATAAACTTCTTGGCCGGGTTGACGTTGCTGTTCTGCAGCAGCCGCTCCAACTGGCCCTTGTCCTCTTCATTACTCCCGTTGATCTGCAGGAATTTACGCTGATAATCCCGCTCCACCGTCCCGTAACCCAGGGATAACGTGGACCCGTTGGCCAGCCCCCGGGGCGGCACCCCCAGGGACGCCCCCTCTAACGGTGATTCAGGCATCAAAAACGAAGAATTCGTACTAACTGTTCAATCAAATGAATAAATTTCACCCAAGAAATCAATATAACACCGGATTGTCGTTCAGATCTTTGGAGGAACACGTCCAAACAGGAATTCCCCAGAGGGGTTAAGGAAACGATGATTCACCGTCCAAAGCCCCGATCATCAACAAAATGAACCAAAATTCAACGAAGAATACCTTTCATTAACAAAGAACGGATTTTAAAAAGAAAAAGTTGATAAGTAGAGGAAAAAACGCCCCACCCCTGCCAGGGGGGATCAGGGGGGACTGGAATCGTCCAGACATGGCCGGCGCATTGTTATGGATGCCTTTTTCGACAGAGCAGTCATTATCGCGGAGAACGTCAGAAAGATCGCGAACAATACCAGAATGCGCGCGAATTGACTAGTATCGCCCGAAGGGATTAGTGAAGATGAATAATAAACCGTTACAAACCGCAAGAATTAACCAAGCGCACGAATCACAATAAACTGTCACGCAACCGAAACCCCGGTGATCTGGCAACACACATCCAACAAGGAAGATTTTCCCCAAGGAAAAAATACGAAAAAAAGACGGGAGAAAGGAACAGTGATGGTGCGAAACGGGCTGAAAGGAGAAATTACTGAAACGAAGAAAATTTAGATCAATAACCGACGCGACAAAACAGCCATTGCACAGCATGTGATAGACGGTGTACGGGGAAACGGTTGGATGCGGCCCAGATGCGAAGTGGGGGACTGTGGGGCACTTTGGGGATTATCTGGACTGTTCACTGTTGCCGCTTTCTCAAGTGATTGGTGAATCGGTGTCGGGAATAGACAGGTGGTAAACATTGGCATCCATCCAAACAAGCACTAGGAGGGAAATGTGCTGAGCCTGACAAGCGGAATAATAAACCAGATATAAATAGAGATTTAATGGCTGCTGATCTGGTTTTCAAGCGGTGTATGAGCCTGTGCGTCAAGCTGTACCGGAGCGTGACGGCGGTGTGTGTACGCCGTACCGGAAGTCAAGATGCGTCATGCAGGGGCGGGTGCAGCATGTTTACATACCGCCGTTTAACATAGAAGTACCATTACAGCAAATACAATTAAAATGCAATTATTATTCATTTTTATCCTCCGTTACTGTTGCCACTACATAATATGATCAGTACTTCAATTAGAAGTATTACAATTTTTGTTTTACTTTTACAATGTCATTTGTTCAAAAGTACCATTGCTTTATTGCTTCTACTGTCCACAGTCTGCATCGTACCTGGATGATCCAGGTACGATCAAGTTACAAACGCAGTCAAACGATTGCCTCTTTATTGCCGTAGAGGCTTTAGATCTATTACGGCTTGGCCGCCTGCGTTATGTCAGAATTATCTGATTTTATGCACTGACGAAGGTTCAACCGCATTGCGAGGCCAGCCAAAATGTTGCAAGATAACTAGCCTCTTTGTGCGGTTTGCAATACGACACCGCGTTGCCTGGTTAATGTTCGATTATGAGGAACCCGCTTCCCTTTCTGTTAAAAGTGGCACACTATAGCTCAAACGACAGAGAAAAAAATTTGGTTGCTGGTCCTAACTAATGTTTTGGGTTGTTGGTTCCAGAGAAAAGAGTTCTGCCCGCTTTCAGTTAACGCAGAAGCCTACGAGACCTTTGTCGAGACCTCTCGTAGGCTTGTATGTTAACGAAAACGACCAGAACTCTTTTCTCTGGAGCCAAGAACCCAAACCATTAGTTAAGACCAGCAACCAAATTGTTTTCTCTATCGTTTGAGCTATAGTATGCCACTTTTAACGGAAATCAAAGTCCGTTCTTCACGACCGAACATCAAACAGGTAACACGGTGTCGTAATGCAAACCGGCCACAGGGTTAGGCACTTGGCTTGGCCCCGCTGTGCGGTTATACCTTCGATAGTGCACAACTCTCAAGACTCGCAGGCGGCCAAGCCGTAATAGATCGAAAGCCTCTACGGCAATAAAGAGGCAATCGTCAAACGCGAAGCACGGACGCTTGCCGATTCGGGAGAAAAATCGACAACTTAGCAGGGTTCCACTTGAATAATAGGATGGAGAAGATGTTTTTCCGATGAGTGAGTCAAAATAATGGGGCGTTTGATGTGTTAGCCTTACTTATTTCGCGGCGTTATCGTTATATTGAAATGCAAGCGCAGCATTCCAGTAATTCATAACATATTATTTTCGGTAAGTCTGGCACACGTGCGCAGTTTTTTTTAATTCTGTAATAACTATTATTTTTTTTAATTCCTTTCTATCTCAGGAAAATCAGCACAGAATACTGGTCCACAGAATCATCCCGGAGGAATGCATGCCCACAAAACAGCTCAGTTACAGCTGACCATAATTAAAAAAAGCACTGGAAACCGATATAACGCGATTCAGCAAGCATGCTTAATAAACAGAAACATCCCGATTCGAGCAGACCGATAAGAAACAGCAAATAAGGAGCAAAGCTAATCTCTCACGCCGGCTATCCAATCACGCCCAAACGCCCAAGATCCAGGACAAATTCTCGATGCAACAAATGCAGGGTGAATTTGGTGAGGCATCGAACGTCCACACCGGCCACAACAGCGTCTCCGAAGGGGGCAAACGTCATTCCGCGGTAGCGCACACCGTCGCGGGGATCCAGGGTCTGGGTGATGTTGAGGATCTACAACGAACAGCACACAGTTTGACGGCAATTTCGGTACATATCACAACGACATCATCTAATGGTGCTGTGCCACCTTTATACACGCCGAAAGTGAAAGTACTGCACGCAGCTTGCAGTTGTACTGTTTGAGCGAGGCTGCAGTCGATACCAACATTTCGTACACCAGTCATAGGCTGCACACTTCACAAGGGGGTTTGTTGTTTCGGGAAAAGATCCGGTCCGCAAGGCCACGAAGCCACGTCAGTATACCAGTAATGGCCCGCGAAGCTGTGTCACTACTCACTAGTTAGAGGCGAACATGTCCTTTTGTTGAAATGTTTTCCTTACCTGTGCAATTTTCTTGGAAACCATCGGCCTGACAGAACTGCGGCTAATCCATTCCGCCAACCACTCCTTGTCTTTAGCGTTTAGATCGGGAACTCCATTGTCCAAGATGGTCCATAGATTATTGATCGTCAGTTGGCGCGGCAGTTGTTGGTTAAAGTGTGCATCTACGAACATCCCGTCCTGAAGGGCGGACATGACCATAATTTCCACGTTCTTCAAGACAACCTGCTGACACACCCCGGCCAACGATACAAAAATCTCCCACAAAGCGTTGACCCAGTTGGACGTGTGAAAATCATCCAAACATAAATTATACTTGCCGGCCAAGAGCAGCGTTCCGGTAGGCGGCAGTCCCTTCTCGACCAGTGTACGCTGTACAAGGTGAGCAGTGAGGTCCAGTCCGCATGCAACCTTTCCATCGCAAAGGACCAACGTCTGGGTCTCGTGTGTCCAACAGGTGTACACGCTACGGATACGATCCGAAATCAGGAACGAGTCCCACTTTTTGCAAACGCCACGGAGCAGGCACTGCTGCACGGTTGTCAGACATTCAAAGATCTCC
Organism: Paramacrobiotus richtersi; assembly: GCA_034698045.1. NCBI lineage: Eukaryota > Metazoa > Tardigrada > Eutardigrada > Parachela > Macrobiotidae > Paramacrobiotus > Paramacrobiotus richtersi. Next base: position 15,831 of record JAQGAU010001361.1, on the reverse strand, counting down.
GGAAATATGTTTGGATCGTCATACAGAGACTGGATGTCACCATCAGAACAGGGCACCGCCGGGGAGGAGAGGCGCATGGTATCCAGAATGCCGTTTCCGCTGGTGAACAGTGAAAGCAGCATTTCACCCTAAACAACATGGGGTAAAATATAAATACTTCAGTACCACGCGAAAACAAGATATGTATTTCACATGATGAACTAGAAAAGAGCAATGAACTACAAAAGTCACTTCCGAACATGCCGACAACCGCTACGCTGAGTGTGCGCTGCAGACAATTAATTGCCGTGCTGCCCGCAATGCTACATCAGGTGAGCGGCTGTCGGGTGAACAACCGCCAGCAGGTGCTGCATTGGTTAATCCATGATAAGAATCGCTGAATTCAGGACAGCGGAGTAGGCAAATAAATGTCTGCAGCGCAATCTCAACAGCAGCAATTGTCTGCATGTCCCGCTACATCCGGAGCATGTACGTGTGTCATCGGAAACAGAATTTTGAATAAATTTTTACACTTACGAGAGGCTGCTGACACTTGCTCATTTGGCCGTAGCACCGCGCCCAACCGGATTTGTACAGATCATCATGTAGTGTCAAAATGGCCAATTCCCTGTACAGTCCATGGTGTGGGTTGCTCAGCACGAAAATGGCCATCATCCAGTAGGAGCGCTGCTGACAGGACGTATTAAAAGCCGCTAGCAGTTGGTCATCCGACACCAGGGACGCACTGAGTTCATCGGGAACCACGACAATCTTCCTCGAGAAATGGCCTCGCACAACCGTATCAATCGCCAGCGTCTTCTCCGTAGATGGCTCCCGAATCCGCTGCTCCACCACGATCCCCTTGAGCTGACGATCGGGCAGAATGACGCGGACCAGACCAAATCGATTGAGGAGCGTAGCTGGGTACCATTTCCACGGGGCCTCTGGCTGCAGACGCAGAAGCACCTCCACCGGCCGCTCCAGATCCTTTTTTCCTTTCCTTCATCGATGCGGGACCCAATGAAACTCAAGTACCCCGAATAATAACGATGGTACACGTGGCCAAAAGGAACCAGTCGGGCAGCAGCATGCCCAGTTCCCCCGAAATGCACAATTAAACCGTCATCCACAGCGTCAACCACACGGCCATTGTGCAGCAGTCCATCGTCTCCACGCACATCCACGCTGTTCCAAGCGAATTCCGCGCTAGCGAAAGCCATTACTCTGACACACTTATCACAACCCAGCTGCAGAGGAAAATATGAAACGTGAGCCTCAACGAGCAGGTGTGTATGGATTTTGGAAAATATCGCAGCGGAAAACCAAGCACCAGTGCAAAATATGCGGAAATTCCCTATGACAGATTGCGTTGTGCTGGCGTAAGTTGAAACTGCAATCGCGAGACGCGCACGTGCACAACGATCGGTGATTCGGTGTATAGCGGCGCTATGGTAGTGTATACTACTAGAATAATTTTGCCTGTTGCATAGCCATAGATTCGTGCGCTACTAGCCCCAGCTGCGCGTGAAACCGCCGTTGACGGTACCTACTTTAGGCGCATACGCAAAGTGGACTGTTTAACGTGAAAAATGGCTTGACTATCTGCTTTGTACTGACTATCTGACTAATACGTTTTTAAACGTATACGTTTTTTTACGTACTATAACACAAGTATAACACAACTGTAACACACGTACTATAACACCGAATGTATACTTGTATAATAGTCAATGTAACAGTATTTCGTTCTGCTTTGTAAGTTTTGTTGTGTACTTCGACCAGGGCCATAGCATATGCTGCTTTTTGTACGGCCCTCCGGATATGCAACCCATGCCCCCAATGCTTTTGATACAGGGGAAACGTATATCAACACAGGGGGAAATCACCGTTACCGCAGACCAGCCTTCGCAACGCTAGTCCACGTGTCGTTTGGTTGCATTTGTCAAAATTCAAATGCTTCGCGTTCGCTTCACCATGAAGCAGTTGTCCTTCACGGTAAACCAAAAGAAAGCGTAAAATCTAACAAGAATTATGATACCAAACAAGCGCAGATTCATGGCAGTTAAAGGATATTCCACGCGTTTGCAAATACCGTATGTTTACACAGGCGCAACTTTCAACGGTTCGGGTTCTTCCCGTAAGGATCCAGCTAAACGGAACCGCTCCGCATTCCCTCAGACAGCCATGAATCTATACTTGTCTGGTATCATAATTCTTATCCGATTTTACGCTTTCTTTTGGTTTATCGTGAGGGAAAACTGATTCATTGTGAAGCGAACTTGAAGCGTTTCATTTTCGGCAGAAGCAACCAAAAGACACGTGGACTACCGTTGCGAAGGCTGGTTTGCGGTAACGGTGATTTCCCCCTGTGTTGGTATGTCTTTCCCCTAAGTCAAAAGCATTGGGGGCATGGGTTGCATATCCGGAGGGCTGGACAAAAAGCAGCATATGCTCTGGCCCTGGTCGAAGTAGTACAGTACCGAAGCCACTCGCTAGTAATTAAGAGAACAATAGTGCATTGTTTCTATATCTATATAGAGTAAACAATGACATTGTTCTCTTAATAACTAGCGACCTGCTTCGACAGTACAGTACGTTCTGTACGTGAGTGAGCATCAAATATAAGCGGTGCTTCTGGCTCCACGAGCGTTGTTTATATGCACGTCTTGCGTTTGCTGTGTGGAATGATCGACTAACGTCTTGGGAACGTTTTTGTAAATTTTAAACTTTTGTTTCCTGTTTTAACGAGAAAATCTGCTGGTGTATCCTCTTTCAGTTTGACTGGGGATCAGATTATGTGTGTTGACCTTTAATAACGACAAGATTAGTCAAACCAGTAGAAAGTTTCGGCAGCTCATCGGTGCAACAGAAACGGCAGTTAAAAAAGAAACAACTTAAAGTATATTTTTTGCAACATATTTGAACTGGAAAAACGCAGTAGCGAGTCTATGGCAGCGACCGTATATGTAACCTGAAAGAGCACAACGGAAGTAAACTAATTTGAATCACTACCACTGCGAGTCATTTGGAGTGTGGTGTGAGGATGCAGCAGTTGTTTTGTATAAGGAGATCGGCAAACGGTTGTTTTTACTAAAATTTTACGTACTGAAGAAAGCAGATCAACTTGTTTTTTGTTTCAGCGTTTAAGCATGGAAATTATGCGCGGTAATGTTAATTAATTTTGATTTTGGCGACTGTTCCTTGGCGCGCTAACTGGGATAAGTTCTTTATTTGATTTGGAACTTTTCGGGTCACTTTGTTTACTGGGCTGATGCCGAATAAAGCACATCACTACCAGAGATGAAGATACGTAGCAGCAGCAAGTTGGACAAACAAATTATGACGTAATCGGCAGGTGGGATTTTGGCGGCTGGATGGCATCGGCGACGGTTTGCTCCTAAAAGCGACGATGTCGATCACTGATGTCCATGCATGGCGTGATACAGCGTAATAATAAATTCAATAGCATAATAATAAAACTGTAGAGTCCGTTTTAAAACCATCAAAATCGTCCTGACACGGCAACCGCTTTGTTAGTAATGGGTTTTTAGGCAGAGCACTCATTACCAATCATATTGTTCTGGAGAACGCCAGAAAGGTCGCGAACAATACGAGGTTGCGTGCATGCAGTGGTTCATATTGCCCGAAAGGGACTGCACAGATAATAAACCGCTAAATGAACCAATATGCAAGGGCAAACATCAGAATATACAGGCACGCAGACGATACCCGGCGAACTAACAACACACGTTCAACTACGATCAAGGAATTTTTACGACAGAAATTGTCTATGTAAATGCAGAAGGGAGATGCATTTTGTGTTAGGGGTACGGTACCCGATTCTGTCGGCTCACATTGTTAGCTGAGATCTTACTGCTCGGTTAATTAATTTGGTTTTTTTAACGGAAGTGTACACGTATGACACCATGGTACTACGAAGTATTTCCTCTAAGAAAAACAACTGCAGAAGGAACGGATTTACGTACAGGAACAAAGACAACATGTGTGTTCACAGTCTACGTTAAATTTGCAGACCGTTGTTGCATGAAATCTGACGTACTAACTACACTGCCTGAATTGCTTGTACTGGATTTTCAAACAATAAGAAGTGAAGGTACTCGGAATACGTTTCGACAATTATTTCTATTTCTACATATTCACATAATCTCTGCGCAATAGTCAGCCCCGCGCGCGCCATCGACTCAAATAATAATAAGTCCGTCATAGACGGGGAGAGGAAACCCCAATACAGAGTATACGAATGCCCAGCTGCGGACAAATATAAGCAGCACAAATTCAAACGTACAAAATAACAAAATTGGCCGTACTCGGTAAACGCGATACAGGAAAGCTATGCAAATGGTAAGGAAAAGGTATTCATGCTATTTTTGACAGAGACATACTGAAACCGGCCACCTCCTCGATGCGCTGGTCATCCCACAATTCGAACGGCTCCCACTGATTCTCACCATCTTCAATCCCAAGCAGGAACCCAAAAACAGCACTGTGATGCAGACGGGGCTTCCGACCGAGTCCGATGCGAACGTTATACTCGGCGCGGTATCCGCTGTCCCATTCGAACCAGCAGGCGCCCTTGACTAAATGCGGTACGACGCTGGCCTCGTCCGCCACCGCTGCAGTGACTTCCGCATTGTTGCCCGAAACGGTAAGGCAGCTGCTCTTCGGATGCCAAGTGCCATAGAACGCGATGCCGACCTCGAACTTGGCATCCAGCATACGCTGCAGAAACGCACAGCACTCCGGCGCCAGATCCGGCCGAGCTTCCAACAACAACCGTGTGCTGTCCAGTTTGAGATCCCTAACGATACCTTTCTTCAGGAAGAAATCGTGCATGTTCTTCGTCCCAGCATTGTAACTGATCCGCTCGAAGGTGCAGACCATGGGAGCCGGTAAAGGACTGCGGGGCGTCATGGTGAAGGGCAGCTTATGTCTGACTTCAGGCTGGACAAACTGGAAAACACTCCTGGCTTCTTCCGGACTCAGTACTCCGTCCTGCAGGGAGAACAACACTTGAAACACTGGTCGGAACTCGGGATTAATCTGCACTGCACGCCTACCGTCACTGGCCCATCGGTAAGCTCGGCTAGGCTAAAACGAGGGAATCGGATCGAGAACAACAGCGAGCCGATGGCATCACGCAAGCTCCACCCCATGACAGCTTCCACGTTATGTTCCACCCAACTGTAAAGCACAGAGCACATGCCACACTGCAAGTATACCTTGCCGGTCAAATCTGTACCGTTCAACACCCCGATAGATGTCGGGCTCGTGGGCGTTTAGATGCGGATAATCCACGATTGCTTTCATGCAAACATCCCAAAACACCCTGCTGCGACTCGTTGCCGGGGCCTCTCACCGAGCATTCATTACGATTCATTCATTACGAACGTACCACCTTACGAACTGAACCGTATGTATCAACCTCGTCTAGTACCACTAAATACAACTAACATGTAAATAAAACACCATAATCACATAACAAACAGAAGACTGTTTCTTTAATGGCATTAATGCTTCACTCGAGCGACAACCATTCAGAAAAGAACAAACATGAATTCCAAAGGAACAAAGAGAACAGCGAACAAAAATAACAGTTACACGTTAAAACAAAGAAACACGTCTTCCTGTTCCCTGCTTGTGTCAACCGTCCCCATAACGCAGATTCCGTTCCCTCTCTGGATTTCCACACTTATCTTTTGACGAAGGAATTCCATTGTCCGAGGATTTCCGTTATTCTCTCGGATTCTGCGCCCAAGTTCCTTCAAGAACGACTTCGCCTGCGTCCCCCAACTACCCATCGTCTCAAAGGCAACTGGCTGAAATATATAGCGGTCCGAGAGTGTAGTGTATCGCATTTCCTTTTCTCGTTCTCGTTGGTCAGCGGCGGCTCCACACGTTGAAGAGGTCCGAGCAATATAAGAGACCGCAAAAGTATCCGCCACCGTGACATTCCAGACCAGGGGCATGCCTGATTTCAGGGGAATCAGGGTCATTCCATCCGGACGCTTACTGTCGCCTCTGTCCAGCCCAGGGGGTTCCCGAATTGCTGGGACTTTGCTGATACGAGGGCGCGACGAACAACATCATTCAATGCTGAGTGCCGCGGGTGACGACCTTTGCTTCGTTTACAGCTCAACCCGTGGTGACCAAAGACGTCAACTGGCGCCTTGCAAATGCAGCGATGTCCTTTACAAACGTCTGCACCCAGACGGATAGCCACTGCAATCCTAAGGCGTGTGTCTTCCAAAAGGTTTCCAAACGTTGCGACCGGCAAAGCAGATAGCCAGGCTCTAGACTCAGGTGAGGAGGCCGCCAACAAACGCGAAGAGGTGAATACGTCGGCTGTCTCCATCATTCATAATTGTATTTTCGTCTTTTTTTTGCATTCGGACATCAGGCAGTTGCATACAGCTGCACTGACGCTTTGAATATGGAAATCGTAGTATAGTGGTACCTCCCGCAGGCTCCCAACTTCACAGCTAATGCGTTCAAATATTGTTAATTATGGTTCATTACAATGTAATCAGTTAGGCTTCAGCTCGTTTTTTTATTTGTTTGGAATTTATGTGGAATCAGTTGCCCATCAAAGGATTTGGAAAACACGAAGCGTTTTTTGGGAAACACTTATAAAGTGCTATAAGCAGAGGCGGATTCACAGGCACTGTGGTTTAGCTTGATCCGTTTGCCGTGGACCCGTGCAATAAGGCACTCAACTGATTTTCCGTCTGCAAGCAAAGCCACACTCAGTGCAAGTTGGAATACACCAGCATCGAGAGGGGTAGGGTTTCTGTGAAACGTGGCATTCGAAAGCCGATTGCGAGAGAATCTTTTGTGCGCCGCATTTCGACCGCAGTTTCGCATGCGGAAGCAGCGCATAACGCTACCTTGCTGATGACACAGACGAAATCTTGTGTGTCTGGCATGTGGTGACACGGTTTTGCTGTTCCGATGAAGTGTGCCAGGGCGGTCGCCCGTGTATAAGGGAGCTTGCTATCATACAGCTTTGTGGCTAAATATTTCGTGCTTAAATATGATGCACCGCTGGCCTGGTGGCTGTCTGTTCGCGATGAGACTAAGATCAGTCAGATGGTCGCCCGCGACACCGGCTTTTCGCGAGATATGTCGAGAGGCCGTGGCGCAGATCAACCAGGCCGTACAGCGAGACGTACAAAGGCAAACTGTGTATATCGAAAGAAATTCTTAACTATACTACTACTGCATGTTGAATAAAATATTTATTAATGTTTAATAAACTGTATGTTAAATTATCGCTATATGATGATTACAATTCATAATTTACAGATGCAATAATATTAAGATACTAGGTAATCGCTCTCCGCTGATGCTGGCGATGAAGACCGGAGCGCTGGGCTTGTACGCTATATCCGCTTTTCATTGTCTTCGGTTGCGCAAAGCGGCTTTCTCTCTGCTCAGTCCCGAAAGCTGTATTAGCGGTAATAAACTAATAATGCTAATAACTTCGTCATTTTCGAGAGGGTAAGGCCACAAAAACATTTGGGTTCCAGAACTAGTAATGACGAACATGCTGGTTAAAATTTCAAGCAGATCGGACAATTTTGAAGAGAGTTATCGTGGACGAAAGGAAACGCAGAAAAAAGTGCGTTGGAGCTGAGTATAGAAGACCTTCGCTTCGCTCCGGTCGAAGAACCGAGAGCAATCTTGAATTAATATCAGCAAAATCAGATCAATAAGACAGCGATGACCCAGAAACTCGCAAGATGCTGAATGTTCGTGTATGAGAACGACTTCCTTCGCACTGTGGTGCTTCTTGTTGATCAGATCGTTAGCCACCTTCTGGAGCTCAGCTAAATGCTTCCTCCGCGTGTTGTACTCGGGGAGGAAGTTGTCATAGCGCTTCTGCTGATTGGCGACCGGATCGTCGTTATTTTCCGCCAAAACGGACTGGAACTGCTGGGTAATCCATAATTCCAATTCACCACACTCCTGCAGCATCTTTATTATAAGAAACTCACACAATCATTGCAAAATCACGTCTTATCCGTAAGAAATCTCGGAATCTGCTCGCCTCTCCCAGCAACCGTCGTCTGTCCGCGGCATCGGTTTTCAACTGAGCAAAGGCATTGTTGATCTCTTCTTGGCGGCCGGCAAGTGCTCTGGGGTCCAGATGATTGGGGATATCCCTGGTAGTACCCAATTTGGAATTCAGACTTTTCAGCATCGATGTATTACGCTGAATCGTGCTCCGCACGACTCTGGGCTCGATTTCCTTCAGGTGATTGGCCGGCGCAGTTCCGGCGGTTCCATCGGCCTCAATCACACGCCACCACTCGTCACTGGGCTTCACCATCAGTGTCATGACTTCACCTTTCTTAACGCTGAACTCCTGCTTGCCGGGAAGTTTGAAGAAAAACATTGCTACAACCTACAAATAATACATTTGAAGAACAGAAATCTACGCACCTGAGAGACACTTTGCATGTGATAAACAAAAATAATCTGCCTGTTTCCCATGGAAGGTAATTCATGATTTGCAACAAAAGTTCTGATTGTGATCAAGCAGAAGGCCATTTTACCTGAGGTATTCTCTGACTCTCGACCGACTCCTTCACACTGGGCTCACCTTGCCCAACCTCCTCCCGTTCCGGGGATATCAACCGCGGCGTATCCCTCAGCTTGGCGATAACCACTCGAACCTTCTGTAGCTTGTTGGCTTGGCCATTTAGCTGCTTAACATCCGGTTCAATCTCCCCTTCCAGGCGTGCATGTCGCTTCATCAACGGTTCCACACCCTGTCCATCCCCTTTAGCTATAGGATTCATCCCGCGCAGAATCGTCCGAGCCTCTTTCAGCCATGATTCCACTTCGTTGGCATCGGTGTGCCACTGGAAAAATCCGGCCGCCGCGTTCATCGCGTGGATAAAATCCTGGAGAAGACTCCGCAGCGCTGTTCAGTGCCCCTGGAGGGATTGTAGGCGTTTCTGAATGTTGGCTTTGGAGGGGTGACCACGCGAGATCAGGCCTTCTCCCGAGGCTTTCATCATCTGGAATTTACCCCATCGTCCGTTCAGTTCCGAATCCAAGCTCTGCAAAAGTCAAATCATGCTTTGAAATCATCGTTTTTCTCAAGAATGACCTTTCGACATTGCTCAAATCAGATTCTTCCAGACAACAAACCTTGACTTTTTTGTTGTGATCTCAAAACTTGTCGGGAATCTTTGGGGACAGGCATGGCCTCCAAAAGGCGCAGCTTCTCCATGGCCAACAAGTCTTCCTTTTCGGCATCATCCTCAAACTGGTAATACTGCAGAGCTTCATCCAGCGTGGTGCGACGAGCTTGTGCCAGTTGGACAACACTGTAAAAAAAGACGTTTCACTTACCAGGAAAGCACAGATCATTCAGCATAAAGCTACAATTTGATCAGATTTAAATAGATTCACAATCATACCGAAAGCAAATTTAGGAGACCACACCATGAAAAGTGCACTGATATTTAACAAAGACATAAGTAAAACAGTCGACTTGGAGAAAAAAATTCGTTAAAAAACACAGAACAGTATCTGTACTCGGGCATTCTTGAAACAAAATCAAAAATTAATTATCCTATCATTACACACGAATTCCGGATACTTTATAAGCGAAAAAATCCTCTGTCAGCTTACGCTTTGTATTGTCCGTGAACTCGCGCCAGGAATTCTGCAGCAGCGGCCCTTCATCATTTCCAGGCGTAATGAACCGCGGCGCCTTGTTATTCAAGTCAACCAAGATGTTTCCAATCTTACCCAACTGCGCTTCCATCAGCGCATGCTTTTCCTGCATGGCATGGACCGAAGCCAAGTGATGTCCCGTATCAGCCGATCGTAATGGCGCCTACAAAACAAAACCGAATTCCCAGATAAAACTACAGATATACTCTGCAAACAGGCATATCGAAAACGTGACGACCCCGGACGTGGTTAGTCGGAAGGCGGGCCGGCAGTTAACACCGGCGCAAGTGTCACATGTTATCAATGCGGAGGTTCATGAGCCACTGCGTTTGTTTCGGTGCAAATGACCAGTTGCTTTGGTATAACACGGGAGTTGTTCTCCGCAAAGTTGCAGGGAGTGTTTCCAAAAGTTAACGTTTTTATTCCAGCTGCCAGAACTATCGAAGAGCTGCAAATATGCTTTATTACGCATCACTAAAATTCAGTTACAGAACAGCAGACTGAGAAACCACGCAGGTCCCCTAGACCAAAAGTAGAAAGCATAGCAAAAATGGGCCAGAACGCCAAGGCAACACCACACGACATACTCACGCGAATCAATCCGTACAAACTCATCCAAAAGTGATCATCTTGAGTGATCATGCAGAAAAGAAAACCAAATCTGTTCGGCAGATCAATGGTAGATGAAAATAAGATAAATAATGTGAAGATACAACGACACCAGTGGCTGAACGCTACAGAAAAAATACGCCAAAAACTGAAGCACTTCACACCGACCCGGCCACTGCATCACTCGCAGTCGTCAGCGATCAGGCTGTGCGGTTCCCTGTGCCCCGTTCATCTCTGCATCATGCCCGGCATCTTTGTCCCCCTCGGAGGTCGCGACGGCCGATGGAATACCCAGACGGACCGCGGCTTTCGTCAGCGCTTCCGACAATCCCGTCATAACGTATTCCCATGCATTCGTCATATACTGATCGGATTCTGTCAACCCTGATGGATGGATCACTGCCAGGTCGTCAGCGCAGGCGATCCCAACAGCGGAAACAATTCCCAGATCGGCTTTAATCTCGGCAAGCATGGCAGACAACCGATCCATGAAATTTCCCCAAAGGCGCGTCTTCATCGAATCAACATCCAATTCCAGCTCGATAAGCGATGCCGCGCGCTGGTCCTCACCGGCTTCCAACAACAGCTGTCGGAGCTCAGCCAGCTCGGCATCCTGCTCGACCTTCATCTGGTCAGAATTACGGAATCCAATCTCCAGACCGCGCAACCGTTCCTCGAGATGCGCCTACAAAGACAGCACTGTAGCGCGTGTTCGACAATCGTAGTGTACAATCCTTACCAGCACGTCTGCAAGCAACGCGCCCTTCATTGTGGCTAATTCCGGCTCTCCAGCGTCGATCCGCCTGGACAGATCTTCGGCTTGATTTGGCAGATTCTGTAAAAGCCAGGACATGTAAACCAGGGCAGGGATAGAATCGCTACCGCTACAATTGTACCATAAGAAAAATGCTTCGTGATGCTTGACGTGCCAGCTGTGGCTTACCTGTTTATCGGAAGACAAATGGGAGGACTTCGTGAACGAGGATAGAGCATCTTCGGGAACGGGCAGGATCAAGGCAGCTGACGGCTGCAAAGGAGCTGGGGTAGTGGCACTCTCACCGGAACCGTGGCGTTCCCCAGATGGCTGACTTCCTTCAGCTGTGGCTTGTTGCGCGGACATGTTTTTGTTAGAAGGATGAACAAGTACACAAAGCCTAAAACCGCGCAGACACTGGTTGGGATGGTTCGTGGATGAACTGTGCTATAATTTGAAGGAGCACCGTGACGAAGGACAAGCGTAGCGAATCTCAAAAAAATAACACTACAATTCCAACGTGCGTGGCGTTGAGTTGGTAGAAACACGTGCGCAGAGAACTCGTTTAATGAATATTGCCCAGTGCTTATCGGAGGAAAGCGTGCGTGGTATGATGACGGCGCTTTGTTGGTTAGCCACGCCTTTCTATTGTTAGAAGGCACTGGCAGTACAATTACACAGCCTCCCTCTATGAAGACAGGCAGCCGCAGTGGTGCGAAGAACGAATTGTTTGAAAGTGTTTCAGCCAATAGAAAGCCGGTTCGAATGACGTGGCGGTGGACGGTGGACGGTTTCGTACACCTCGTTTCCCAGCGCACGTTTATACTGTTACCATATCAGTGATACCGGTATCCCGTAATGTATTCCACATATGTATGTATTCGTCGGTCTACTGCCATTTTCGCAATCTCTTTGTATGTTGCGGCTTTCTCCATATGTGCTCCCTTTACTCAGTACGTATTCTCCCGAATCCGACCCTTTTTTATCATTCTTGTATTCTGCGGCATTTCAGTGATTTGGTTGTGTTATTCTGCACGAAGTCTTCAGTATCTCGTCCGTATTGTACTTGACAGTACGTGCTACACATTTGCTCTTATGTGTCGAACATCCTGAAGATTAAGTACACAGTCGTTTTCCATGTCCCTTGATGTTTCTTTGTCTAGCCGAGGAGTTCCTCACGGCATGATGGGCGTGTAAGTGCAGTTGTGCTAGCTGAGAATCCAAGCAAAGTCAACATCGAAGAACAAGCGCTTTTGTAGTTTTGCTTGCGTGAAAGCGTTCAAGTTTCCTTGTTTCAGATAACTTGGTGTTAGGCTTAGCTGTCCTCGGGCATAACCGCATAAGTACTGTATTTTCGGTATGTGAAACCGTAAAAATTACACCCTTTTGCCAAATGTTCATGGAGATCGTGTGCGCGTTTGAAGTACCGGTATTTGCGAGCCTACTAGTTCATGCTCCCGTTCCCGAATAAAGGGAAATAGGGAATTAGTTCTCTGCTGTGTGTAGAATTACCAAACAGACACCACTATATAAACTTACTTACCAGTAAAACTTTGATCGAGTGAGCACTGCCGCCACTAAGCAAGAGTATTTACTTTTTTCGGAAATCGTCAGTTGGAAGAACTATCTCAGCCTAAAAGCCACCACAGCTTTTGCCATCCTATAAACCTTTTGCTAGGCGAATCTCACTGTTACAAGAGTAGAAGCATTTTTATAGTCTAAAGCATTTCAAGAAAACGATTTATAATGACAGATCAGCTCGCATAACACAGAGAACACTAAAGCTATTACATGATAATGATAAGTGTCGACCAATAAGAATATAGGCAATGATAAGTGTCATAATGATACGTGACAAGTGTCAATAAGTGCCATGAATATAAGAGCACAAAGCAGTCTTTACCACTGCACCTCGCTTCACTTTGTTTGCGCCGCGAGATGATCCTGCGCGTCCAAGCACGGCAAACTCTCACCGATGGAGGCTTGTTAGCTGAGACGCCCTTTAGCCTGCAGTGCCTTCACCCGATCGGTCAGCGTTGTCGCCTCCTCCACATCCTCCTTGGCAATATTCCTGGAGCGTGCCACTTCCGGTTTGTACATCTGCCCATGCTGGCGTACAGTGACATCTATCATGTCCGCACTGACGAGGAAAAAGATGCGAATGTCACCAGCCGGTGGATAACCCAGTAGATAGCGTCGTCTCACCCTCTCGATAGCGCTTACACGCGGCAGAACTATTCTCAGGACCATACACGTGCCGAAAGACAGCATCCGATTCACACGCAAACTGCACCGCTCCGCAGCTGGGGTATCCCAACACCGGTAGGCCTTGGCGGCGACGTTCTTGATATGAGTCCACATACCTTCTGTAACAAACTGATTGGTATTGAACGAGAACAAACAACCCTGCCCCACAATTCACTTGCGCTGTCTTACCCCGTCGCAGTACTGCCAGCCCTAGCTGCGGATGCTACACCCGATAGGGCCGGCTTCCGGCCCGGTGGTCCTGCGCTGTATCATTGATCTGCACTGTAGCCGGCTGCCTGGGTTTCGGTGTAGTCCTATTGCGCCTCCGCTGACGTGCGGCGAAGTTTTCGGCTTGACATTGATCAGCTGCTTCCTGCAACTGGAAATTGCAGCAGTTGATCCGCTTTGCCTGTCTCCGTTAGGCCTTTTTCGCAGACGCGCTTACTGCCTTCCGGACCAACACGTTCCAGCGGTTCGCCAGGGACCTGCACACCCGCCCCTATAAACCCGATGCCGTAAGTATAATCGGTCAGCATCGTTACAGTGGATATTACTCGCTGAACGGGTTGTGCGGATGAGCCGGGATAACACTTACAAGGCGCGACATTGTACACGCTGACGCAGACAATTCTCGCATTTATTTCTATACTTACCTCTGATTAGATGAGTAATTAAAAATGCTAGTTAAAGTCCAACCGAGGCCCAGGAGCCGCTGGGGAAAATCCCGAAAGGTGGGGAAATTGCAGTGTCGCCAGTGTTACTTACCGTCCTACGTAGAGCCGGTATAGGTAGTTGCTGCGGAACAGCCTGCGTTGACAATAGTTGTTGTACATCTTAGGCAGTGCTCATCTCTTCACGGGCGGTAGCAATGGCGACATTACATCTTCCCCATCTTCGGGGTTTAATCCTGCCGCTCCTGCCTCGGTTGGGACTGACATTAGTATTTTTAATAATTCATCTTCTTAAATGTAACTACAACAAAAATTCGATAATTATTTGCGCGTAAACTGTCATGCCGGTGCCTTGTTAGAATGTTAGTTGGCAAATTACGCTAAGCCATTCTTAAGCAACTGGACACGTACCAACGTCCGCATGGCCAATGGATACACCAGTTGATTTGTGATTCGACTGCCTCGGGAAACTTTCCAGCGATTGTAGGCTTCACTGGGGATCGGAGGCAACTGGACCATCCAGGAAAGCATCTGCAGAAAATACCAAAGAAGTCTGCTATAGAACATTCTGGAATTGTGGAAATGTGTTCCAGTTAAGTTGCTACAAATAATCAAGCCCCAGCCATAGCTAGAACAGGATCGCCAGCTTACTTTCACTAGGAGGAAGGCCGTTGTATAGTGTCGTTCCCGGCACAAAGCCTTCGCCAATCAAAGCAACTGCTGCCACTTCTGGGCTGTCGCTCCAGCTGTAGATGTTTCTAGCGGGATTCCGTTCGGGAGAACTTGTCGGATACGGTGTGCCACAACTACAACAGAAAAAAACTAACCAATAACGATTAACAAGAGATCGTACAATGTAAAGACAGGTACAGTGCCCAAAAAGCTAAGAACTGTACTACCAAAGCACGGGGGACCTTGGAGGCCCCCATAGTCCCCTAATGTCGTGTTGTTAGCTTCCTCTATAAAAACACCAGGCTTATCTTGAGATTTACCTGCTGCGAACATTCCTGGATCTAGTCGACTGTGATTCTTCGTCAGACTCCCCATCTGTCCCATGAACACCAATATACTCGAGCAATTTCATGAGATCACCACCTTCCATCAAGTAGCTTCGTCCCATGGCTTTTATGACATGTGACGAATGCATCGCCAGCCGAGCATCTCCAATAAATACACACGGCACCAAGCATAAATTGTCCATATTTCCTTCCCGAACTGACTCCGGGTGAATTGAGGATGCTCTTACTCAAACGCGTGTAGTCGCCGCGTAGATCCAGCTGGAAAAAGACCACAGTTTCCACCGATTGATCGACAGCTCTCCGCCAGCTGGAAGGACTGGCTTCGAACTCCAAGCCCAGTCCTTTGAGCAGGTCTTTGTAGAAGTTGCGTAACGGATATCATTTGATCGTACCCGCACTCTTAGTTTCATTATCGTTAGCGAAAAAAAGCGCTTCCAGCCCAACTGCAGAGGAAAGTTTATGGTTCTCGATACAAGCACATTTACTGAAATTGACTTAATCCCTCCGCGTGGCAGCACTCTAGTAACTCGACACGAATTCTGGGCTTATTGCCAGACTAACATGAAACGGCAGCTACGTTAATAAAACTACCGTTTAACTGTGTTACAGCCTGCAGCGCGTGCAAAATGGTAACTGCCTTTTTGTAAATTAGTTAAGACGAGCCTGATATTTCTTCTCGAATACCATATGCACGTGTAAACGTCAACTACGTTAGTTGTACGCTCTCCTAGACTGACAAACATGCCTTTTAACGCTACGGAATGCGATTGGAATAGCGTGGAGGTTCGCGGAGATGACGGACTGCTGCACAGTGGCCGTGTGATTAACGTTATGGATGAAGGCC